>JADRCD010243595.1:0-13342 GCA_019843815.1 Montemys delectorum | reverse complement strand
ACATACATACACAATATACACACATGCACACCCATATATAACACACATACATCCATACATATATTTCTAAAAATATAAATATAATAATAATAATAATAATAATAAACCAAAATGGCATGTGTTAAGGGAGATTAATATGGATTCTGTTTCTACATCTTTCCTCTCAACGGCTAACCCATTGGTAACTCATCTTGCCCAGTGAGCACTAAGCTTCGAGCTAGGTACTCACTAGTTCATCTCAGATCACTAGAACTCTCCTTTTGGGCTGACCCTGATAGAATGGCAAGCTTAAGAAGAAGTTAGCTCTGTCAAACAGAAGGGAAGGCAATACAAGCTGGCAGACCAGCCTCCCAGTCCTCCAGGCACTTTTGCCTGATTGCTGCTGTCCGCACGCTCTGTCTGGCTGTTGCCTTCTTCCTTACAGACAGGATTTTAAACATCTACGAAGCCTGCTCCACAGAGCAATTAGAGAGCCCCTTAGATATTTCAATCTGGCTAATGGCTTTCCAAGCCTTTCCCTAGCTAGAGAAGAGCCGACCAGCAAAAGCAGCCAACGAGCGCCCTCCCCCTCACAAACTCCACACTCCCATAATGGAAAGCAAGAAACCCATTTGCTGCCAAGACCACCAGCGCCCCTACCCCTACCCCCACCCTTAGATCCTGAGCCCCAGTCTGAAACAACTGCTAGTGTCCAATGTACTGATTTCCTGAAAAACAAGACTCGTAATGAAAACATGGAAATTTAACATGGTTCCCCTCTGTAATGGTTCACATTAGCCTTCGGGGAGGCAGCGCCACAAAGTCAATATACTGCAGCAGGCAGGGAGGGAGGAGGGTACAAAAGCTGTTGAAAACAAAAGGCCATTTGATGTGATAATGATCAAAGAACATTAGATTTGTGCAGTATGGACTGGGTAGTATAAGCTGAGGGTCATCCTGGGCAAGACAGGAGTCTCTGCCAGGCGGGCACCTTTTGTCTGGGTGTGCCTGCCTGGATGGGACTGTGCACTGGACCAAAAACTGTCCTCCTACGAAGCGGCTGCTGCTGTACATATGGTAGATCCCATACAGCTCTGAAAGTTCTGACAGTTCTATATGATAAAAATTGCAAACTCAGAGTAGCCCATTATGTGGGGAAACTGTTCATTTAATATTCACCTCCTTGTTGTGTCAGAGAGGAGGTCATCTAAAGAGGAGGTCTAATTAATCAATCTGTCGGAGGCAATGAAGAGGAGCATGTCAATAGGACTCTTATTTCATCCAGGAAAGCAGCAGCCTGACAGGGACTGGGAAATATGGCCTTGATGTTGCTCTTTATTAGTGGTGCTGAGATCACTGGTAATAGGAGCCAAGCAGTGTGTGGTTGACAAAGTGTGGAGTGTCAAGAGGCAGCAGCAAACAGAAATTAGGCTGACAAGAGGCAGCCCCTGAGGGATATTGATAGCTGATAAGGAAGGCAGGCGTAGAGGGCACATAAAAGAGGGTGCCACAGCCAGGAGGAGCTGGGCAATGAGGAGAAGCAAGGCAGCAAAGGGAGAGCTTGGCTCTGTCCAGTGCTGACAGCTGATGGGGTTTGCTCCAAAATGCATCTTGACTTGTGAAGTGTTTTCCTCACAAGCTGGTATTTGCTACTAATCCCTGTGCTGGGTACAGGAGAAGAAGGAATCCTAAGGCTACCCTACCTAAAGTGCTTTTGACTATAGGGAGTACACTCCCATAAGAAAATGGAAATTGAAAAATACATGTTCGCATCAAAGACGCAATATGTTCGCATCAAAGACACAAACTTTACATACGATGTCAAGGTGTTCACAGAACTGAAGCCCAGCACAGACATTTTTTCAAGGGAGGTTCTGGGCTAGGATGAGGTGAGCCTGTCTGTTGTTAGCACTTGCTAAGCAGGTGTGGTTTCAGAAGTGAATGAGCATCATCTGTGGGAAAACAATGAGTCAAATCACACGGGCATCTTTTCTTTTTCAAGGGCGGGGGTAGGGATTTCCATGAAAGACTGTATAACTTCTTGATTCCTCTCACCCCTTCTAAAGGAATGACTCTATTGCTAGGGAGCCATGATGCCTCCCCCCAAAAAGCTGTCCAAGGTAGTGAATCAACAACTCCCAGAATGATCCCCAATTTCAGACTTGAGCCAACAGTGGGAATAGCTAGTAATATCTGTGTCAAGCAAACACAGATGCCAGGGTATTTGTGATTCATCTTCGGATTGAGCCCAAGTTTCTCAACGCTGTGTGGCATCCCCAGAGCATCATGCTGTAGACTGGCTTCACATTGTTAGCACACTCATTCTTACAACAGCCTTAAGGTTGTTAGGTACGTGTTGACCTATAGTCAAATAGATGTTTTATACAACATTCTTAAAGATAAAATGCAAAAGGCTAATTTTTATTAATAACCCAGAAGAGCACATTCTGTTGTTCCAATTACATGTTGCAGTTCACACTTCTATTTTGTTTTTAACCACCCGTGTCAGCCTCTTCGACCAGGTCTGAGGGCAGCCACACAGACTGGTTTATTTCTTAATTAAGGACTAGAGTATGCAGCACATAGTAGGGGCATGGTGAATGTTATTGGAAGGAGTCAATGGGGTCAACATGTATCAGAGAAGCCCCAAGTTGCATGATTCAGAGCATCAAGACTCTTATGTGTCTGCTGTATGTGTATAGTGGAAAAGCCTAGAACATTCCATTCCCAAATGTATGGCTGTGATGTGAGATTTAATGCTGAAGGCAACTGAGACATAACATGCACAGGGAAAGTGCTCTCCTCTCCTCTCTCAGCACCTAATGCAGATGGTATAAATGTACCTCCTTACACCAGGGTAAAGAGAACAACTTTTATCCCTAGAGATAGAGAGACAGCCCGGAAATAAGTCACACACCCCCACCCTTACTAAAATAACTCTCTCTGCCTTTGGATTTTCTATGGCTTTCTAGATGCAGTCCCATGATGTATGGGTCCAAGGTGAGCACATCCTCTCTGTTCCTCTAGGTTCTTTTCTGGTTACTCATCTGGTCTTTGTTAAGATGGTATGTAGGGGGCTGGAGAGATGGCTCAGCAGTTAAGAGCACTGACTGCTCTTCCAGAGGTCCTGAGTTCAATTCCCAGCAACCACATGGTGGCTCACAACCATCTGTAATGGGATCCAGTTCACTTCTGGTGTGTCTGAAGAGAGTGATAGTATATTCACATACATAAAAAATAAGATCTTTTAAAAAAAAGATGGTATGTAACATCACAGAGCCTAACTATTTCTTATGGTTTCTCACTTCTTCCTATGGAATCCTTGTGCACATTGAGTCAAAGATACTAAAAAATATATTTGTGTGCTTTCCCCCTTGCTGACTATTGCCAGTTTTATTCATGAGTTCCAATCTCAAAGCTTTAGAAGCAAAAGGAACATTTTTTTTCTTCATTTATGATATAGTAGTTACCTGATTCTAAAATACAAAATGAACATCTCTTTCTGTTCAGGCACACTGGATCTGAAGTTGTTGCAGAGGGTAACAGAGCAGCCCCAGAGTTGCCAGAGTCATTTTGAGTTTTGCATGTAGAATTCCCAGAAACTTATCTTAGTGAGTGGGCAGCACAGTACTACAAGACAGGAAAGCAACAGCTATTTTGGTGTGGTAAGAAGAGACACACAGGTAGGTTTTCCATCCCAGCACCACTGTTAAACAGATTGCTTTGGGACCTGGTCAAAAGGCATCCCTTCTCTGGGCCTCCTACTCTTCTTCTGTTAAGAAGATGCTGGGAAGATGGGCTAGCCAGTAAAGCACCTGCCATGCCAGGACCCAGTGTTGAGTCCTCAGAATCCACCAGAAAAGGTTGGACTGGTGATCATGAGTCTGCAACTCCTCTGCCCTGGAACAGAGACAGGGGGACAGAAACCTCATCTGCCAGCCAGCTTAACTAAATCGATGAATTTCAGGCTCACTTAGAGACTCTCACAAAAAAATATAAAGGTGGTTCCTACACACTAATACACACACACACACACACACACACACACACACACCTGCACTCAGCCCCACCCTACCACACACACACACACAAAAGAGGCAGGAAGGAGAGGGAGAGAGGGTGACCTTTGACCACACTATCAGTCATTTTCCAGCTCTGAAATTCAATGGGAAGGGCACATCTCATTCCTCCTTTCTCCATCTAAGAATTTCTTTACCTTTTAGCTACTTTTATGACATTTGATGATAGGTGGATTGGATGTGACAAAAGTTAGACCTCTCATATCTAGGGACCTTGGCTATGAAGTCCCAGGATTCTCACTGCTAACCAGAATGTTTGGTTTGAGGTAGACAATCAGAAAGAAGAAGTGAGCTATTCCAGAGGGGACCTGGGCTACACGTTCAGTGTCCGTTTATTGTCCCAGTCTGGTTGATTGAGAGATTTTGCTGCTAGGGAGTACTAACCATTAGCATCAGAAGTTTATTTTACTTAGAATTCTATCATAACTACCAACACTCTAAGATTCTACTCTTATGTTGGAAGTTTGGACTACACACATTTATATACCGCCACTATTTCATAATACATTTCAATAAGTCAGAGATGCTTCCACAAGTGATTTATTTGTGGGAAGCACAATGAGTCCTATAATTTAAAGGCATGGGGATTTTTCAAGTGCCTGATTTGGTTCCTGCTGACTGATATTCCGCAGTAGGAAATCCAGTTGTAGAACTGGAGAAGGCAGACCTATGCCCTGGTTGTAGTCCCTCCATGCAACTATGGGCAAATCTTTAACCTTGATTTCTTAAATGAGAATAGAAACACACCTATTAGAGCCTGCCTCAGAGCAACATTGAGAGTCAAAAGGAGCCAGAAGACAATTCCATTGGCCGCCTCTTGTCATTTCTTTTTGCTGTATCGCTCACAAAATGCCGTGCATTACCCAGACTACTCATCAGCAAGGGGAGAAAACAGAAACCTGATTGTGGCACTCCTCTCCTTTAAAATATTCAACGACTTCACTACCACTACATAAGCTACATTTTCTGGAGGGTGGGACCCTGGATCTGAAGCCACACTGGACTTTTACCGACTCTTGTGCCCTTTCCCGGCTTTCCAGCTCATTGAGGTCTTGCCTCTAGAACTGCTTAGGTTTAACTGTGGTTGAGTTATCCTTCAAGGCCTGCCTTATCTTTGGCTCTATGTGTGGCCCCCCCTACTAACCCATTTTTCTTATGCAAACATTGTTTTTTGCCTGCAACACTCCTCGACTAACCTTGGCAGTTCTGATAGGAAGGGGCTCTCCTGTGCTGCAGATGAGTATTTCTCTTATGGCTCTTGCATAAGAAAAGAAGGTATATGGCTCACATTCAAACTCTGTAGTCACCATCCCCGGTGGTTCATCTTGTGCCACTAAAGCTTGAGGATCACGGTTTATGGAGTGGCAGAAATTATGTCTGACTGACTGCTATGTCTCCAGGACCAAACCCTTCCTGCCTGATGATGAAGCACTTTAGGATGTCCCTAGAAACACACCTTTCCAGCAGTGTGGGGCTGTTTAAACGGCTGTCAGCATTGAAGAGCTAAGGAATACTGCTAAGTGTTGGTACCAGCATGTGACTCTGCAAAAAAGGAGAAGACAAGTACACTCTAGAAGATGAGTGTAGGAGAGAGGAACCTGGGGTGTGTGTGTGTGTGTGTGTGTGTGTGTGTGTGTGTGTGTGTGTGTGATAGATAGCAGGGACGTGGACGACTGAAGTGGAGACTGAAAGTGAACGCCCTGCCTGAGGATACCTGGTAAGCATGACACCTTTGTCTTAGTGTTAAGGAGCCAGTGGGCACTTCCTGAAAAAAAAGTATGAGAGAGTTATGTGCTATTGGCATTAATGGAAAATACGGAAAGCCATTTTTTTTCGATTCATATCATTAGATAAATACAAATGGTGAAACTGTTAGAAGCTAAAATGAAGCCTCTTGTAAGCATACAATTGAAATAGAAAGCTCAGGATGGCCTCAGATTGGTTCTGTAGTCGAGACTGACCTTGAACTCCAGATCCTCCTGCCTCTGCCTTCACCTCCCAACAGGAGAGATGGTAGGCTTTGCACATGCTAGGTGTCAGCATGTATATACTCCACCCCACAGAAACCAGACAGTAGCCAGGTATGCTCCTCCCCATGGTTACCTGGCAACGGCCAGGTAGGCCTGGTCCTATAAAAGGGGCTGCTTGCCCCCTCCTCTCTCTTACTCCTGATTCTCTCCCTTGCCTCTGGTCCCTTTGTTCCCCCTCTGTCCCCCTCCCCCCCCCCCCCCCCCCCACATGGTCATGGCCATCCCCTTCTTTACTCTCTCCTTCTGTCTGCCTTTCTCTGCCTCTGCTACCCTCTTAACTCCCTTCCCCATGCCCTAAATAAACTCTATTCTATACTATACTGGTGTGTGTCTGGTCCCTCAGGGAGAAGGGATGCCTTGGCATGGGCCCACCGAAGAACCCCCTTCCCCCACACCTCGCCAGAACATATTCTTATAGCTCTTTCTCTTTTTATGATCACAACACTAGGCAAGAACTCTATCAACTTTACTGGGGCCTTTTCATTAGGAAGAAAGCTTAGGGTCCAAGGTGAGGCGGACAGACTACCACACTAGGTCGAGAAGATACCAGGAAACTGCAGAGGCAAATGAGTCAGCTGGCAGCCTCTCTGCTATCACTGGCTCTCAAGAAATCCTTTAATTTAGTTTCCCCCTACTCCCTGAAGGTGATCTTGTTGAATTGAGGCTTTGTGGGGGTTCTAGCAAAATAAGGATGGGGACCACTTTATCTTATTTCTGGGACAATCACATTTCTTTCCAATAGGGCAATTTGAAGAGTGCCTATTTTTGAAAATTGTGTGCTGTAACTGAACCTCCAAACCCCAGCTCCCCACTGCTGGCTGTGTAGAGGTGGAATTTTCACGGAATTTGTTTCCTTAGGCATTAGGAAAATAAATGACTGAGTTTTTCTTCCTGATTGGGAAGTTGAGTGCACCAAATTTTAGGTCATTTCCTGCAGTTTTCTCTGTGGTCTCAACACCGCAGATTCACTGGACACTGCAAAGTACAAGCTGGGGAGATGTTTGTCTCTCACTTTCCTCCAGCGAGGTCTCACTGAAGCACTTCACTACAAGCTGGGGCTGGTGTGGTCCTCCCCTGGACTCCACAAAGGAGGCTTCTGGCACTCTCCGTGCTCCTGGGGTACATAAAGATTAACAAAGAGTTCACCCCAATCTTGTCACCTCTGTGTCACATACCTTTATGTTTCAAGTGTTTCATTGAGTTAGCAACAACTTCAAAAGATGTATTTAAAGCAGGGGAAACTTCTTTTTACCTTGGCAAGGAGACCATTGTTGCTTGAAAACAAAAGGAATCTGCACGTTCCTCCCCGAGACACTGCCACAGGAACCTTATTTACAATATGACAAACCCCGGTTCATTCTTACAGCCTCATTAAATCGAAGCTTCATTTAACTAGCTGGACATTTTTACAATGGCTTTACTGGCTCAGGGTGATAAATGGCTGTCTAACATTCTTCAACAATAGCAGGGCTGCAGCCATAACCACGATGTGTATAAACACCGCATCTGTTTAACAATGCTCAGGGCTGGAGAGCAGGAACTGAAGGCAAATGCTTTCTCCCAGCAGCTTGCATGGGGGCAGGGTCCTGATTGGAGGGAGGGAAGATCAGACAGTTTCGTTTTGTTTTGTTTCACAAGTTCCATGTTTGGCTGAGAATAACTAAGGTCAGGACCACATTCAGAAAATGGGAGTGTTGTTAAAATTTCTTAATCTCATCTCTGAAAAATAACAACAAAAAGGTTGGTTTCTCTTCCTTTAAAAATATTCCTTTGGTCCAGGCAATGTGACACAAGCAAGGAACCGCAGCACTTGGAAGGCTGAGAAATGAAGAATCGCATGATCAAGGCCAGCCTGCACTACTTACAAACGCTGTCTCAAAACAAATAAGCAAGCAAAACAAAAGCTTCCGTGAGAGAGAGGACAGAAAGGCACACTCCAACTCAACAAACCGGAGCCTCTTCTGGGTACTAGGGGAGTCATAAGCTGGAGAAGTGCAGGCTTTCCTGAACAGTAGGTAGAGCATGACTATGACCCACACATCTAAATCCTATTTAGATCTCCACCAGGCTCTGATTTAATTTCACACCAGTGCTGTTGCATAACAGGACAGGACAAAGCCTCTCCTATTTACACTAGAGGCTACAGCCTGTCGTTCTGTATAAATGACATTTCCCAGTTGAACCAAGCAGTTTGTGCCTTGTTTCCATGCTAGCCGTCTGACACGTCCTTTACTTAGTGCAGCAATGGCAGGTAAGCCAAAGCCAAATCTGCCGTGACTGACTGGTGGTGCTCACAGCAAACAGGTCAGGTCCAGCCTTGTGTCCATCCCCAACTCTCAAAGGTAAAGGCGATGCTGGTCCATGGTCAGTCTGCCAAGAGCCAAAAGGGGTCCAAGATCTTAGCACCCATCCTCTGAAGAGGTTGGTTAGGCCGTCTCTTGAAATAAGTTCTGGTCATAATTCTGTTTTCATTATTAAAGTATACATTTGAAATATCAAATTTGTTTTCCATTCATGCTTTAAACGCTACATGTAAAGTCCTTAAGTGACTCCAGCAGCCTGTCTTTTTGTTGGTATTTTGAACGCCAGGGGGGCTGTTTCAACAACCCACGCCTTCCTCCGCCTGGGTTGTTGGATGGGAGGCAGTCAGAAGTTATGCCTGTGCACTTCGTCAACAACATAAATCAATTAAGCACAGCTATTCCCCGAGGAAGCCATCCCTCTGCTGCTAAGCTTGGCTTAACATGATGAGATACAGGAGCTCCCCAATACAGAGGCAGGTTCCTCACCTAGTCAGGTCTGCCAAGCTTCGAACCGCCCCGGGCACATCCAGCAGCCTCTTTCACTCACTGGTCACTCTACTCTGCAAGACTGGCCTGCTGATGTCTCAGCCAGGAGGGCCTGAGACTCAGTGCCACCTAAGCTAAGCGGGACATTGGTCTCATATTGCTACACTATATTCCAAACTCAAAGCCTGTATGCCTTGGCTTTCAAGAATTCTAAATGTTAGCTGTTATGTTAGCTGTTCTTTATATTGTTTCTTTGTGGAAGACCAGTCCTGGTATGAATAGAAGAAACAAAAGAACTACTTCACTCATCTACAGTCAGGAAGAAAGAATGGGGAAAGGATCTAGAGGAAAGTCACCCGAGGAAGTCATGATTATGGAAGTCCCCAAGTTCCTTCCACTGTCGGAGGAGCTATCTGACATGGGGAGGAAGGCATAGACAGGTGGGTTCAGCTGAAGAAGCTGTGAACAGAGCTTGTGTCCTTGCCTGCTAAAGGAATGTTGGTTAAGAGGAACAAACGTGACAGTGTCAGAGGAAGGGCACTGGAACTCAGCCAGCAAAAGCTGTCTGATCATCTCTGGGTAACAGGTGTCCTGGTCACATTGGACATGTGATTTGGGCAGTTAAACAGAGTATATGAATCCATATACATCAGCACTTACCCCTCCCCTACAGTGCATGTGTGTACACGCATGTATCCCCTTGTACGTGTGTGCTTTTGAGTAAAAGAACTTGCATATGTCCCATGTCAAGATAAACATAAAGGGAGACCACCATCCTGAAAATATAAGAACAAAAGTAAATGTTTTCTTTTGAATACGGCAGAGGCCACAATGAGACCTACAACACATGCTGCCTTGGTTCCTTCGGCATTTCCAACAGCCACACGGTGTGCACTTGTAGAGAGCTGCAGCCGTCGGTTTCCCATGCTCTCCCACCTCAGAGTGAAGAAACAGTTTGATGATATTAACGAACCAGTCTACATCAATCTACATTAAATTCTTAATTTCCCAAGGTTCAGTTTGACCTCTGCGGCAGAGGTTAATGCTTATGGGGTGTTGCTGGAATAGAAGAAGCGAAGTCCCTGTGTGACAGGGACTGCACTTCATAGCACTCAGGGAAAAGCCCAGAACCCTGGACTCCTGCAGAGTGCCCGAAAGGTTGTCCCAAGCTAGCACACCCAGTCTGCTTCCTTCCGGCCTATTCTTTTTATTATCATAAGTGAGGATTTTTTTAAAGGTTAGACAATCTTAAGGTTTTTTTTTTTTTCTCTGACTTGAGGGTAGGAAAGAAAAAAAGTTAATGTAACAGTCTCATTTTATAAGTGAAGAAAGTGGGGACCAAGAGAAAGGGTGCCATCCAAAAAATTACATTACTAGGTACAAACAGAAAGTATAATTGGCATTTCTAAGTTTCACATCCACCCTCCTACAACACAGCAGAATGAGCTTGAAAAGAAACAAGTAATTAAAAAGTATCTTAAAAATAAAATTTAAAAAAACTACAATTAGCCATGTCCTACCCAGCCTAGCTTCTAAGTTAATTGGATATAAATTTAGTTTTACAGGAAAGAGGCAGAAAGATGTCCCCTTATCAGGTACCAACTTACATGGGCCATTCTAGGAATAAGTTCACAGGCAAATCACACACCTGTACCTTCAAATCCAGTTATTTGTTAGTGGGCATAAAAATCACCTGGGCAATAAAGGAAGACTTTCCTGCTACACTACCAGAAGTCAGGATTTACAGAAGGGTTCAGAAAATAATAACAAGCACTTGAGTCAAGACTGAGACTCGTACTTGGAACCACATGCCTGAAAGCTAGGCAAAGAGAGTAAATAAAACATGGCTGACTCTGGTCACTAGGAGACACTAGAAAAGCCCAGGCTTGAAATTCTTAGGGATGAGTTTAAACAGCTAGGAAGATAAAATAATTTTTGGATTAATCCTCAGAGGTTTAAGTTTACCCACAAGCCATCTTCTATAGATGCTTCTCCATTTGAGCATGAGTTGTGCTAACATGTTCATAAATAAACCCAGTTTCCTTAGTATGACTTTCCTGGGACCGTAATATATTTGACTTGAAACAGATGTCTCTATGACAACCCTAATTTGACAATAAGGAGACCCACAAACATCTATCATAGAAAATAAAGCCCAAAGTGGGTCTTCTGGAATGTGGGGGTCTCCTGAGGTTTTGTAACAACTTGGAATGTTCTGGTCTTCCTAAAGAAGTAGTCATGATAGGATTTCTAGGTCCCAGTGTTCGAAGGAGCTTTGACAGAAGATCATAAAGTAGTTTTCAAATCTATAGTGTTTCATTCACACTGAAGCATTCTAAGCCTGGCTCAAGTTACCCAGAAACCAGAAAGTATGTCTTCCTGTCTTAGCTGGTGTTCTATTGCTGTGAATAGATACCATGACCACAACAACTCTCATAAAAGAAAGCATTTAACTGGGACTTATGTACACTTTCCGAGGTTTAGTCGATTATTGTCATGTTGGGACACATGTCAGCATGCAGGCAGACACAATACTGAGGACGTAGCTGAGAGTTCTGCATTAGAATCCCCAGGAAGCAGGAAGCAGGAAGCAGAGAGACCCTGGGCATAGCTTGCATTTTTGAAACCTCAAAATCCAACCCCAGTACTACACACTTCCTCCAACAAGGCCACACCCCTAGCCCTTTCAAACCATATTCACACCACCACACGTGCTGACTCTTCTGCTCCCCCAGACCCTCCATGTGTAAGTCGGGGTTGGGTGACAGGGACACACTTCTTTCTTTTTGGAAGTTCTGCACAGTGTATATGAAGTATCATAAATTAGTTTTGCTCAGGGAGGTGTTGTCAGGAATCCAAACATTCATTTTGTTTCCCAGAAACAAAAACGACCTGGATTGAACTATCTGGAGGCAAACAGCAACAAGGAGGCTTTGTCTGAGAGTCTGTCTGGCTTCTGTTGCAGTCTGCAGATACCATGAACACAACCATTACAATGGCACACACCCAACCAGGTGCACCCTGAAGTAGTGCTGGGCAGATGGGAGGAGGTTTACACTCCTCTTGGAGTGCATCTTGTTTAAGTTCAGATGGTGCTGTACCTTCTTTGAATGTGGCCTTTCTCTGTCCAGTCAGACTATTCTCTTCTTGTGCATTTCTGCATCTCCTGACTACAATGTAAAGTGGAAGGTTTGGTCCTCTCCTTATCCCTCAATAGAAAAAGATCTCTGGTGACAAGAATCAAGAGTCCCAGAGTTGTGCTTTTGAGAGCAGTGTGAGGTGGTAGTGATGTCTGCTGAAAACAACCTGAGAGCGTGCTTGTGGGACTGTAGGGCAGGCAACCATTATAGAAAATGATAGTTTCACTCCTTAATAAGTTGAATGTAGAATTAACATATAGCACAGCAAGAACTAAAACCAGGGTCTTGAATGCAGGTGCTCATGGCAGCAGTATGCAGAATCCATATTATACGGCAACACCCTGCACTCATCAGCAGATGAATGAGTAAACAAAATGTGGTATATGAATACAATGGAGTATGTAAATGAATGCAGTATATGTTCGGACCTGGGTAAAATATTAAGGCCTAGGTAACAGTCACCTGGCTACCCTGCAATTATAAGGACATTTTCTCATATGGTTCTGAATGACACTATCATTTTCTATAGCAATTGCCTGGCCTACTTATAGTTACGAGGAAACCTTCTAATGTCAAGTTGATTATCTGTTGTCTTAAGCCCTTGGGAATCAATCACAACAGAAGTCAGTAGAATGGTTTTGCATAGTTATTCACAATAAGCTTGAACCCGAACCAACCACAAAACAACACTTCCTGCACTTGTGTATGAGCTTTTGTGGTGTAAGCTGCCCCTGGGATGGAGCCCAACATAAGAGAGACACCTGTTCCAAAATGAGAGACTATTTGGAATAAGACTTCCATTTTGAGTAGATGTGAAGTAAACTTTAAGTTCCCAAGACCCTCCTGAGAACTGACATCCTACTTGACGAAAAGAGACATGTATATAGGTAACTGACATCCTGGTAGAGAAGTTAAGACGTGACTCTTAGACAAGGCAAGTTCCCTGCCACAGTTGAATACCCCAACCAATGGAAACAGCATAAAGGACAAAAAGACATGTTCTTAAGGAAATCCCCTATCCCTAAATCCTGATTGGTTAAATAACTTGGCACAGAAGTTGGTGGATTTTGGGCTTCAAAACCCTTAAGGTCTTAACTCTGAATCATGGTTTAGTTCCTAAATCTGGACATGGCCCTGGTTGATCAGTCCTGGGGCATAGGCTCAATAAACTATCCCTGTCTGATTAAGATCAACGTTTGTGGGGTATGTGAGGGGAGAGTCCTGGACCCTAACAGTACACACACACACACACACACACACACACACACACACACACATACACACACACACACAATGGAATAGTATTCAGCCCTCAAAAGAAAGAA
>JADRCD010243594.1:0-13344 GCA_019843815.1 Montemys delectorum | reverse complement strand
ACATACATACACAATATACACACATGCACACCCATATATAACACACATACATCCATACATATATTTCTAAAAATATAAATATAATAATAATAATAATAATAATAAACCAAAATGGCATGTGTTAAGGGAGATTAATATGGATTCTGTTTCTACATCTTTCCTCTCAACGGCTAACCCATTGGTAACTCATCTTGCCCAGTGAGCACTAAGCTTCGAGCTAGGTACTCACTAGTTCATCTCAGATCACTAGAACTCTCCTTTTGGGCTGACCCTGATAGAATGGCAAGCTTAAGAAGAAGTTAGCTCTGTCAAACAGAAGGGAAGGCAATACAAGCTGGCAGACCAGCCTCCCAGTCCTCCAGGCACTTTTGCCTGATTGCTGCTGTCCGCACGCTCTGTCTGGCTGTTGCCTTCTTCCTTACAGACAGGATTTTAAACATCTACGAAGCCTGCTCCACAGAGCAATTAGAGAGCCCCTTAGATATTTCAATCTGGCTAATGGCTTTCCAAGCCTTTCCCTAGCTAGAGAAGAGCCGACCAGCAAAAGCAGCCAACGAGCGCCCTCCCCCTCACAAACTCCACACTCCCATAATGGAAAGCAAGAAACCCATTTGCTGCCAAGACCACCAGCGCCCCTACCCCTACCCCCACCCTTAGATCCTGAGCCCCAGTCTGAAACAACTGCTAGTGTCCAATGTACTGATTTCCTGAAAAACAAGACTCGTAATGAAAACATGGAAATTTAACATGGTTCCCCTCTGTAATGGTTCACATTAGCCTTCGGGGAGGCAGCGCCACAAAGTCAATATACTGCAGCAGGCAGGGAGGGAGGAGGGTACAAAAGCTGTTGAAAACAAAAGGCCATTTGATGTGATAATGATCAAAGAACATTAGATTTGTGCAGTATGGACTGGGTAGTATAAGCTGAGGGTCATCCTGGGCAAGACAGGAGTCTCTGCCAGGCGGGCACCTTTTGTCTGGGTGTGCCTGCCTGGATGGGACTGTGCACTGGACCAAAAACTGTCCTCCTACGAAGCGGCTGCTGCTGTACATATGGTAGATCCCATACAGCTCTGAAAGTTCTGACAGTTCTATATGATAAAAATTGCAAACTCAGAGTAGCCCATTATGTGGGGAAACTGTTCATTTAATATTCACCTCCTTGTTGTGTCAGAGAGGAGGTCATCTAAAGAGGAGGTCTAATTAATCAATCTGTCGGAGGCAATGAAGAGGAGCATGTCAATAGGACTCTTATTTCATCCAGGAAAGCAGCAGCCTGACAGGGACTGGGAAATATGGCCTTGATGTTGCTCTTTATTAGTGGTGCTGAGATCACTGGTAATAGGAGCCAAGCAGTGTGTGGTTGACAAAGTGTGGAGTGTCAAGAGGCAGCAGCAAACAGAAATTAGACTGACAAGAGGCAGCCCCTGAGGGATATTGATAGCTGATAAGGAAGGCAGGCGTAGAGGGCACATAAAAGAGGGTGCCACAGCCAGGAGGAGCTGGGCAATGAGGAGAAGCAAGGCAGCAAAGGGAGAGCTTGGCTCTGTCCAGTGCTGACAGCTGATGGGGTTTGCTCCAAAATGCATCTTGACTTGTGAAGTGTTTTCCTCACAAGCTGGTATTTGCTACTAATCCCTGTGCTGGGTACAGGAGAAGAAGGAATCCTAAGGCTACCCTACCTAAAGTGCTTTTGACTATAGGGAGTACACTCCCATAAGAAAATGGAAATTGAAAAATACATGTTCGCATCAAAGACGCAATATGTTCGCATCAAAGACACAAACTTTACATACGATGTCAAGGTGTTCACAGAACTGAAGCCCAGCACAGACATTTTTTCAAGGGAGGTTCTGGGCTAGGATGAGGTGAGCCTGTCTGTTGTTAGCACTTGCTAAGCAGGTGTGGTTTCAGAAGTGAATGAGCATCATCTGTGGGAAAACAATGAGTCAAATCACACGGGCATCTTTTCTTTTTCAAGGGCGGGGGTAGGGATTTCCATGAAAGACTGTATAACTTCTTGATTCCTCTCACCCCTTCTAAAGGAATGACTCTATTGCTAGGGAGCCATGATGCCTCCCCCCAAAAAGCTGTCCAAGGTAGTGAATCAACAACTCCCAGAATGATCCCCAATTTCAGACTTGAGCCAACAGTGGGAATAGCTAGTAATATCTGTGTCAAGCAAACACAGATGCCAGGGTATTTGTGATTCATCTTCGGATTGAGCCCAAGTTTCTCAACGCTGTGTGGCATCCCCAGAGCATCATGCTGTAGACTGGCTTCACATTGTTAGCACACTCATTCTTACAACAGCCTTAAGGTTGTTAGGTACGTGTTGACCTATAGTCAAATAGATGTTTTATACAACATTCTTAAAGATAAAATGCAAAAGGCTAATTTTTATTAATAACCCAGAAGAGCACATTCTGTTGTTCCAATTACATGTTGCAGTTCACACTTCTATTTTGTTTTTAACCACCCGTGTCAGCCTCTTCGACCAGGTCTGAGGGCAGCCACACAGACTGGTTTATTTCTTAATTAAGGACTAGAGTATGCAGCACATAGTAGGGGCGTGGTGAATGTTATTGGAAGGAGTCAATGGGGTCAACATGTATCAGAGAAGCCCCAAGTTGCATGATTCAGAGCATCAAGACTCTTATGTGTCTGCTGTATGTGTATAGTGGAAAAGCCTAGAACATTCCATTCCCAAATGTATGGCTGTGATGTGAGATTTAATGCTGAAGGCAACTGAGACATAACATGCACAGGGAAAGTGCTCTCCTCTCCTCTCTCAGCACCTAATGCAGATGGTATAAATGTACCTCC
Source organism: Montemys delectorum (assembly GCA_019843815.1). Taxonomy (NCBI): domain Eukaryota; kingdom Metazoa; phylum Chordata; class Mammalia; order Rodentia; family Muridae; genus Montemys; species Montemys delectorum. The sequence goes on along the minus strand of JADRCD010243594.1, from coordinate 10,518 downwards.
TTACACCAGGGTAAAGAGAACAACTTTTATCCCTAGAGATAGAGAGACAGCCCGCAAATAAGTCACACACCCCCACCCTTACTAAAATAACTCTCTCTGCCTTTGGATTTTCTATGGCTTTCTAGATGCAGTCCCATGATGTATGGGTCCAAGGTGAGCACATCCTCTCTGTTCCTCTAGGTTCTTTTCTGGTTACTCATCTGGTCTTTGTTAAGATGGTATGTAGGGGGCTGGAGAGATGGCTCAGCAGTTAAGAGCACTGACTGCTCTTCCAGAGGTCCTGAGTTCAATTCCCAGCAACCACATGGTGGCTCACAACCATCTGTAATGGGATCCAGTTCACTTCTGGTGTGTCTGAAGAGAGTGATAGTATATTCACATACATAAAAAATAAGATCTTTTAAAAAAAAGATGGTATGTAACATCACAGAGCCTAACTATTTCTTATGGTTTCTCACTTCTTCCTATGGAATCCTTGTGCACATTGAGTCAAAGATACTAAAAAATATATTTGTGTGCTTTCCCCCTTGCTGACTATTGCCAGTTTTATTCATGAGTTCCAATCTCAAAGCTTTAGAAGCAAAAGGAACATTTTTTTTCTTCATTTATGATATAGTAGTTACCTGATTCTAAAATACAAAATGAACATCTATTTCTGTTCAGGCACACTGGATCTGAAGTTGTTGCAGAGGGTAACAGAGCAGCCCCAGAGTTGCCAGAGTCATTTTGAGTTTTGCATGTAGAATTCCCAGAAACTTATCTTAGTGAGTGGGCAGCACAGTACTACAAGACAGGAAAGCAACAGCTATTTTGGTGTGGTAAGAAGAGACACACAGGTAGGTTTTCCATCCCAGCACCACTGTTAAACAGATTGCTTTGGGACCTGGTCAAAAGGCATCCCTTCTCTGGGCCTCCTACTCTTCTTCTGTTAAGAAGATGCTGGGAAGATGGGCTAGCCAGTAAAGCACCTGCCATGCCAGGACCCAGTGTTGAGTCCTCAGAATCCACCAGAAAAGGTTGGACTGGTGATCATGAGTCTGCAACTCCTCTGCCCTGGAACAGAGACAGGGGGACAGAAACCTCATCTGCCAGCCAGCTTAACTAAATCGATGAATTTCAGGCTCACTTAGAGACTCTCACAAAAAAATATAAAGGTGGTTCCTACACACTAATACACACACACACACACACACACACACACACACACACACCTGCACTCAGCCCCACCCTACCACACACACACACACAAAAGAGGCAGGAAGGAGAGGGAGAGAGGGTGACCTTTGACCACACTATCAGTCATTTTCCAGCTCTGAAATTCAATGGGAAGGGCACATCTCATTCCTCCTTTCTCCATCTAAGAATTTCTTTACCTTTTAGCTACTTTTATGACATTTGATGATAGGTGGATTGGATGTGACAAAAGTTAGACCTCTCATATCTAGGGACCTTGGCTATGAAGTCCCAGGATTCTCACTGCTAACCAGAATGTTTGGTTTGAGGTAGACAATCAGAAAGAAGAAGTGAGCTATTCCAGAGGGGACCTGGGCTACACGTTCAGTGTCCGTTTATTGTCCCAGTCTGGTTGATTGAGAGATTTTGCTGCTAGGGAGTACTAACCATTAGCATCAGAAGTTTATTTTACTTAGAATTCTATCATAACTACCAACACTCTAAGATTCTACTCTTATGTTGGAAGTTTGGACTACACACATTTATATACCGCCACTATTTCATAATACATTTCAATAAGTCAGAGATGCTTCCACAAGTGATTTATTTGTGGGAAGCACAATGAGTCCTATAATTTAAAGGCATGGGGATTTTTCAAGTGCCTGATTTGGTTCCTGCTGACTGATATTCCGCAGTAGGAAATCCAGTTGTAGAACTGGAGAAGGCAGACCTATGCCCTGGTTGTAGTCCCTCCATGCAACTATGGGCAAATCTTTAACCTTGATTTCTTAAATGAGAATAGAAACACACCTATTAGAGCCTGCCTCAGAGCAACATTGAGAGTCAAAAGGAGCCAGAAGACAATTCCATTGGCCGCCTCTTGTCATTTCTTTTTGCTGTATCGCTCACAAAATGCCGTGCATTACCCAGACTACTCATCAGCAAGGGGAGAAAACAGAAACCTGATTGTGGCACTCCTCTCCTTTAAAATATTCAACGACTTCACTACCACTACATAAGCTACATTTTCTGGAGGGTGGGACCCTGGATCTGAAGCCACACTGGACTTTTACCGACTCTTGTGCCCTTTCCCGGCTTTCCAGCTCATTGAGGTCTTGCCTCTAGAACTGCTTAGGTTTAACTGTGGTTGAGTTATCCTTCAAGGCCTGCCTTATCTTTGGCTCTATGTGTGGCCCCCCCTACTAACCCATTTTTCTTATGCAAACATTGTTTTTTGCCTGCAACACTCCTCGACTAACCTTGGCAGTTCTGATAGGAAGGGGCTCTCCTGTGCTGCAGATGAGTATTTCTCTTATGGCTCTTGCATAAGAAAAGAAGGTATATGGCTCACATTCAAACTCTGTAGTCACCATCCCCGGTGGTTCATCTTGTGCCACTAAAGCTTGAGGATCACAGTTTATGGAGTGGCAGAAATTATGTCTGACTGACTGCTATGTCTCCAGGACCAAACCCTTCCTGCCTGATGATGAAGCACTTTAGGATGTCCCTAGAAACACACCTTTCCAGCAGTGTGGGGCTGTTTAAACGGCTGTCGGCATTGAAGAGCTAAGGAATACTGCTAAGTGTTGGTACCAGCATGTGACTCTGCAAAAAAGGAGAAGACAAGTACACTCTAGAAGATGAGTGTAGGAGAGAGGAACCTGGGGTGTGTGTGTGTGTGTGTGTGTGTGTGTGTGTGTGTGTGTGTGTGTGATAGATAGCAGGGACGTGGACGACTGAAGTGGAGACTGAAAGTGAACGCCCTGCCTGAGGATACCTGGTAAGCATGACACCTTTGTCTTAGTGTTAAGGAGCCAGTGGGCACTTCCTGAAAAAAAAGTATGAGAGAGTTATGTGCTATTGGCATTAATGGAAAATACGGAAAGCCATTTTTTTTCGATTCATATCATTAGATAAATACAAATGGTGAAACTGTTAGAAGCTAAAATGAAGCCTCTTGTAAGCATACAATTGAAATAGAAAGCTCAGGATGGCCTCAGATTGGTTCTGTAGTCGAGACTGACCTTGAACTCCAGATCCTCCTGCCTCTGCCTTCACCTCCCAACAGGAGAGATGGTAGGCTTTGCACATGCTAGGTGTCAGCATGTATATACTCCACCCCACAGAAACCAGACAGTAGCCAGGTATGCTCCTCCCCATGGTTACCTGGCAACGGCCAGGTAGGCCTGGTCCTATAAAAGGGGCTGCTTGCCCCCTCCTCTCTCTTACTCCTGATTCTCTCCCTTGCCTCTGGTCCCTTTGTTCCCCCTCTGTCCCCCTCCCCCCCCCCCCCCCCCCCACATGGTCATGGCCATCCCCTTCTTTACTCTCTCCTTCTGTCTGCCTTTCTCTGCCTCTGCTACCCTCTTAACTCCCTTCCCCATGCCCTAAATAAACTCTATTCTATACTATACTGGTGTGTGTCTGGTCCCTCAGGGAGAAGGGATGCCTTGGCATGGGCCCACCGAAGAACCCCCTTCCCCCACACCTCGCCAGAACATATTCTTATAGCTCTTTCTCTTTTTATGATCACAACACTAGGCAAGAACTCTATCAACTTTACTGGGGCCTTTTCATTAGGAAGAAAGCTTAGGGTCCAAGGTGAGGCGGACAGACTACCACACCAGGTCGAGAAGATACCAGGAAACTGCAGAGGCAAATGAGCCAGCTGGCAGCCTCTCTGCTATCACTGGCTCTCAAGAAATCCTTTAATTTAGTTTCCCCCTACTCCCTGAAGGTGATCTTGTTGAATTGAGGCTTTGTGGGGGTTCTAGCAAAATAAGGATGGGGACCACTTTATTTTATTTCTGGGACAATCACATTTCTTTCCAATAGGGCAATTTGAAGAGTGCCTATTTTTGAAAATTGTGTGCTGTAACTGAACCTCCAAACCCCAGCTCCCCACTGCTGGCTGTGTAGAGGTGGAATTTTCACGGAATTTGTTTCCTTAGGCATTAGGAAAATAAATGACTGAGTTTTTCTTCCTGATTGGGAAGTTGAGTGCACCAAATTTTAGGTCATTTCCTGCAGTTTTCTCTGTGGTCTCAACACCGCAGATTCACTGGACACTGCAAAGTACAAGCTGGGGAGATGTTTGTCTCTCACTTTCCTCCAGCGAGGTCTCACTGAAGCACTTCACTACAAGCTGGGGCTGGTGTGGTCCTCCCCTGGACTCCACAAAGGAGGCTTCTGGCACTCTCCGTGCTCCTGGGGTACATAAAGATTAACAAAGAGTTCACCCCAATCTTGTCACCTCTGTGTCACATACCTTTATGTTTCAAGTGTTTCATTGAGTTAGCAACAACTTCAAAAGATGTATTTAAAGCAGGGGAAACTTCTTTTTACCTTGGCAAGGAGACCATTGTTGCTTGAAAACAAAAGGAATCTGCACGTTCCTCCCCGAGACACTGCCACAGGAACCTTATTTACAATATGACAAACCCCGGTTCATTCTTACAGCCTCATTAAATCGAAGCTTCATTTAACTAGCTGGACATTTTTACAATGGCTTTACTGGCTCAGGGTGATAAATGGCTGTCTAACATTCTTCAACAATAGCAGGGCTGCAGCCATAACCACGATGTGTATAAACACCGCATCTGTTTAACAATGCTCAGGGCTGGAGAGCAGGAACTGAAGGCAAATGCTTTCTCCCAGCAGCTTGCATGGGGGCAGGGTCCTGATTGGAGGGAGGGAAGATCAGACAGTTTCGTTTTGTTTTGTTTCACAAGTTCCATGTTTGGCTGAGAATAACTAAGGTCAGGACCACATTCAGAAAATGGGAGTGTTGTTAAAATTTCTTAATCTCATCTCTGAAAAATAACAACAAAAAGGTTGGTTTCTCTTCCTTTAAAAATATTCCTTTGGTCCAGGCAATGTGACACAAGCAAGGAACTGCAGCACTTGGAAGGCTGAGAAATGAAGAATCGCATGATCAAGGCCAGACTGCACTACTTACAAACGCTGGCTCAAAACAAATAAGCAAGCAAAACAAAAGCTTTCGTGAGAGAGAGGACAGAAAGGCACACTCCAACTCAACAAACCGGAGCCTCTTCTGGGTACTAGGGGAGTCATAAGCTGGAGAAGTGCAGGCTTTCCTGAACAGTAGGTAGAGCATGACTATGACCCACACATCTAAATCCTATTTAGATCTCCACCAGGCTCTGATTTAATTTCACACCAGTGCTGTTGCATAACAGGACAGGACAAAGCCTCTCCTATTTACATTAGAGGCTACGGCCTGTCGTTCTGTATAAATGACATTTCCCAGTTGAACCAAGCAGTTTGTGCCTTGTTTCCATGCTAGCCGTCTGACACGTCCTTTACTTAGTGCAGCAATGGCAGGTAAGCCAAAGCCAAATCTGCCGTGACTGACTGGTGGGGCTCACAGCAAACAGGTCAGGGTCCAGCCTTGTGTCCATCCCCAACTCTCAAAGGTAAAGATGATGCTGGTCCATGGTCAGTCTGCCAAGAGCCAAAAGGGGTCCAAGATCTTAGCACCCATCCTCTGAAGAGGTTGGTTAGGCCGTCTCTTGAAATAAGTTCTGGTCATAATTCTGTTTTCATTATTAAAATATACATTTGAAATATCAAACTTGTTTTCCATTCATGCTTTAAACGCTACATGTAAAGTCCTTAAGTGACTCCAGCAGCTTGTCTTTTTGTTGGTATTTTGAACGCCAGGGGGGCTGTTTCAACAACCCACGCCTTCCTCCGCCTGGGTTGTTGGATGGGAGGCAGTCAGAAGTTATGCCTGTGCACTTCGTCAACAACATAAATCAATTAAGCACAGCTATTCCCCGAGGAAGCCATCCCTCTGCTGCTAAGCTTGGCTTAACATGATGAGATACAGGAGCTCCCCAATACAGAGGCAGGTTCCTCACCTAGTCAGGTCTGCCAAGCTTCGAACCGCCCCGGGCACATCCAGCAGCCTCTTTCACTCACTGGTCACTCTACTCTGCAAGACTGGCCTGCTGATGTCTCAGCCAGGAGGGCCTGAGACTCAATGCCACCTAAGCTAAGCGGGACATTGGTCTCATATTGCTACACTATATTCCAAACTCAAAGCCTGTATGCCTTGGCTTTCAAGAATTCTAAATGTTAGCTGTTATGTTAGCTGTTCTTTATATTGTTTCTTTGTGGAAGACCAGTCCTGGTATGAATAGAAGAAACAAAAGAACTACTTCACTCATCTACAGTCAGGAAGAAAGAATGGGGAAAGGATCTAGAGGAAAGTCACCCGAGGAAGTCATGATTTTGGAAGTCCCCAAGTTCCTTCCACTGTCGGAGGAACTATCTGACATGGGGAGGAAGGCATAGACAGGTGGGTTCAGCTGAAGAAGCTGTGAACAGAGCTTGTGTCCTTGCCTGCTAAAGGAATGTTGGTTAAGAGGAACAAACGTGACAGTGTCAGAGGAAGGGCACTGGAACTCAGCCAGCAAAAGCTGTCTGATCATCTCTGGGTAACAGGTGTCCTGGTCACATTGGACATGTGATTTGGGCAGTTAAACAGAGTATATGAATCCATATACATCAGCACTTACCCCTCCCCTACAGTGCATGTGTGTACACGCATGTATCCCCTTGTACGTGTGTGCTTTTGAGTAAAAGAACTTGCATATGTCCCATGTCAAGATAAACATAAAGGGAGACCACCATCCTGAAAATATAAGAACAAAAGTAAATGTTTTCTTTTGAATACGGCAGAGGCCACAATGAGACCTACAACACATGCTGCCTTGGTTCCTTCGGCATTTCCAACAGCCACACAGTGTGCACTTGTAGAGAGCTGCAGCCGTCGGTTTCCCATGCTCTCCCACCTCAGAGTGAAGAAACAGTTTGATGATATTAACGAACCAGTCTACACCAATCTACATTAAATTCTTAATTTCCCAAGGTTCAGTTTGACCTCTGCGGCAGAGGTTAATGCTTATGGGGTGTTGCTGGAATAGAAGAAGCGAAGTCCCTGTGTGACAGGGACTGTACTTCATAGCACTCAGGGAAAAGCCCAGAACCCTGGACTCCTGCAGAGTGCCCGAAAGGTTGTCCCAAGCTAGCACACCCAGTCTGCTTCCGGCCTATTCTTTTTATTGTCATAAGTGAGGATTTTTTTAAAGGTTAGACAATCTTAAGGTTTTTTTTTTCTTGTTCCATGCATAAAAACTGACTTGAGGGTGGGAAAGAAAAAAAGTTAATGTAACAGTCTCATTTTATAAGTGAAGAAAGTGGGGACCAAGAGAAAGGGTGCCATCCAAAAAATTACATTACTAGGTACAAACAGAAAGTATAATTGGCATTTCTAAGTTTCACATCCACCCTCCTACAACACAGCAGAATGAGCTTGAAAAGAAACAAGTAATTAAAAAGTATCTTAAAAATAAAATTTAAAAAAACTACAATTAGCCATGTCCTACCCAGCCTAGCTTCTAAGTTAATTGGATATAAATTTAGTTTTACAGGAAAGAGGCAGAAAGATGTCCCCTTATCAGGTACCAACTTACATGGGCCATTCTAGGAATAAGTTCACAGGCAAATCACACACCTGTACCTTCAAATCCAGTTATTTGTTAGTGGGCATAAAAATCACCTGGGCAATAAAGGAAGACTTTCCTGCTACACTGCCAGAAGTCAGGATTTACAGAAGGGTTCAGAAAATAATAACAAGCACTTGAGTCAAGACTGAGACTCGTACTTGGAACCACATGCCTGAAAGCTAGGCAAAGAGAGTAAATAAAACATGGCTGACTCTGGTCACTAGGAGACACTAGAAAAGCCCAGGCTTGAAATTCTTAGGGATGAGTTTAAACAGCTAGGAAGATAAAATAATTTTTGGATTAATCCTCAGAGGTTTAAGTTTACCCACAAGCCATCTTCTATAGATGCTTCTCCATTTGAGCATGAGTTGTGCTAACATGTTCATAAATAAACCCAGTTTCCTTAGTATGACTTTCCGGGGACCGTAATATATTTGGCTTGAAACAGATGTCTCTATGACAACCCTAATTTGACAATAAGGAGACCCACAAACATCTATCATAGAAAATAAAGCCCAAAGTGGGTCTTCTGGAATGTGGGGGTCTCCTGAGGTTTTGTAACAACTTGGAATGTTCTGGTCTTCCTAAAGAAGTAGTCATGATAGGATTTCTAGGTCCCAGTGTTCGAAGGAGCTTTGACAGAAGATCATAAAGTAGTTTTCAAATCTATAGTGTTTCATTCACACTGAAGCATTCTAAGCCTGGCTCAAGTTAGCCAAGTTACCCAGAAACCAGAAAGTATGTCTTCCTGTCTTAGCTGGTGTTCTATTGCTGTGAATAGATACCATGACCACAACAACTCTCATAAAAGAAAGCATTTAACTGGGACTTATGTACACTTTCCGAGGTTTAGTCGATTATTGTCATGTTGGGACACATGTCAGCATGCAGGCAGACACAATACTGAGGACGTAGCTGAGAGTTCTGCATTAGAATCCCCAGGAAGTAGGAAGCAGGAAGTAGAGAGACCCTGGGCATGGCTTGCATTTTTGAAACCTCAAAATCCAACCCCAGTACTACACACTTCCTCCAACAAGGCCACACCCCTAGCCCTTTCAAACCATATTCACACCACCACATGTGCTGACTCTTCTGCTCCCCCAGACCCTCCATGTGTAAGTCGGGGTTGGGTGACAGGGACACACTTCTTTCTTTTTGGAAGTTCTGCACAGTGTATATGAAGTATCATAAATTAGTTTTGCTCAGGGAGGTGTTGTCAGGAATCCAAACATTCATTTTGTTTCCCAGAAACAAAAACGACCTGGATTGAACTATCTGGAGGCAAACAGCAACAAGGAGGCTTTGTCTGAGAGTCTGTCTGGCTTCTGTTGCAGTCTGCAGATACCATGAACACAACCATTACAATGGCACACACCCAACCAGGTGCACCCTGAAGTAGTGCTGGGCAGATGGGAGGAGGTTTACGCTCCTCTTGGAGTGCATCTTGTTTAAGTTCAGATGGTGCTGTACCTTCTTTGAATGTGGCCTTTCTCTGTCCAGTCAGACTATTCTCTTCTTGTGCATTTCTGCATCTCCTGACTACAATGTAAAGTGAAAGGTTTGGTCCTCTCCTTATCCCTCAATAGAAAAAGATCTCTGGTGACAAGAATCAAGAGTCCCAGAGTTGTGCTTTTGAGAGCAGTGTGAGGTGGTAGTGATGTCTGCTGAAAACAACCTGAGAGCGTGCTTGTGGGACTGTAGGGCAGGCAACCATTATAGAAAATGATAGTTTCACTCCTTAATAAGTTGAATGTAGAATTAACATATAGCACAGCAAGAACTAAAACCAGGGTCTTGAATGCAGGTGCTCATGGCAGCAGTATGCAGAATCCATATTATACGGCAACACCCTGCACTCATCAGCAGATGAATGAGTAAACAAAATGTGGTATATGAATACAATGGAGTATGTAAATGAATGCAGTATATGTTCGGACCTGGGTAAAATATTAAGGCCTAGGTAACAGTCACCTGGCTACCCTGCAATTATAAGGACATTTTCTCATATGGTTCTGAATGACACTATCATTTTCTATAGCAATTGCCTGGCCTACTTATAGTTACGAGGAAACCTTCTAATGTCAAGTTGATTATCTGTTGTCTTAAGCCCTTGGGAATCAATCACAACAGAAGTCAGTAGAATGGTTTTGCATAGTTATTCACAATAAGCTTGAACCCGAACCAACCACAAAACAACACTTCCTGCACTTGTGTATGAGCTTTTGTGGTGTAAGCTGCCCCTGGGATGGAGCCCAACATAAGAGAGACACCTGTTCCAAAATGAGAGACTATTTGGAATAAGACTTCCATTTTGAGTAGATGTGAAGTAAACTTTAAGTTCCCAAGACCCCCCTGAGAACTGACATCCTACTTGACGAAAAGAGACATGTATATAGGTAACTGACATCCTGGTAGAGAAGTTAAGACGTGACTCTTAGACAAGGCAAGTTCCCTGCCACAGTTGAATACCCCAACCAATGGAAACAGCATAAAGGACAAAAAGACATGTTCTTAAGGAAATCCCCTATCCCTAAATCCTGATTGGTTAAATAACTTGGCACAGAAGTTGGTGGATTTTGGGCTTCAAAACCCTTAAGGTCTTAACTCTGAATCATGGTTTAGTTCCTAAATCTGGACATGGCCCTGGTTGATCAGTCCTGGGGCATAGGCTCAATAAACTATCCCTGTCTGATTAAGATCAACGTTTGTGGGGTATGTGAGGGGAGAGTCCTGGACCCTAACAGTACACACACACACACACACACACACACACACACACAATGGAATAGTATTCAGCCCTCAAAAGAAAGAA
>JADRCD010243593.1:0-16161 GCA_019843815.1 Montemys delectorum | reverse complement strand
GACGACCCACAGGCCATGGCAGCAAAGCAAAGGTGGAAAATGGCCTTGGGATTTTAGGTCTAGAAATTGGGCCAGGAGCCTCCTTGCAGGGTTGGCACACATGTTCCCAGGGTGTGAATCAGTGGTGACTGGGACATGAACACATGGTAGGGTGAGGTAAGAGGTTTCCTGGTGCACTGTCACAAGGCAGTAGTACCACAATGACACATTATATCTGATCTCCTGAGACTGTTTTGGGTCTTAAAGGACTATGGGTAAGTAAGTCTGAGAGGCTCAGTCAGTGGCTTTCAGCTCCAGGCTGTATGCAGAAAGGGTAAGCTACCACAGGGAAGCTTCAGCAGGAAGAAACCTGCTCTACCTGATCTATCTGAACATGGTCCAAACAATTAGGACTCTATAAGCCCCTGTTCTGCTCTTAAAATAACGTCTGTGGTGTTTATATGAAGCCGACAGTGTGCTGAGTCCAGTTCTGAGGGTGTTTATGCACAGGAACCCATTTGATACAGAATATCTACAGTAGAAGGCACAAAGTCTCACTTTACGGAGAAGAAAACGGAGGCAACAAGAGATGAAAGGCTCCCAAGGTCGAACTGAGGTCAATGCTTCCTCCTCCATGCCAAAACAAACCCTAGTCAGGAGTTATCTCTCAGTCTTAGTTAGGAAGTACAGGACAGAGAGCAGCCCCGCCTGCTCCAGGTGGGCCCTCTCTTCTCCTCTTTCTCTTCTCACATTGCTCTCTTCTCATGTCCCAAGCTAAACCTGGAAATATCCAAGACTTAAAAGTTTTCTCCTCTAAACAAAGAATTCTCAACTGACCAATACCGAGTGGCTGAGAAGCACCTAAAGAAATGTTCAACATCCTTAGTCATCAGGGAAATGCAAATCAAAACAACTCTGAGATTCCACCTCACACCAGTCAGATTGGCTAGGATAAAAGACTCAGGTGACAGCACATGCTGGAGAGGTTGTGGAGAAAGAGGAACACTACTTCATCACTGGTGGGATTGCAAACTGGTACAACCACTCTGGAAATCAGTGGTTCCTCCGGAAATTGGACATAGTTCTACCAGAGGACCCAGCTATACCACTCCTGGGCATATACCCAAAAGATGCTACAACATGTAATAAGGACACATGCTCCACCATGTTCATAGCAGCCTTATTTATAATAGCCAGAAACTGGAAACAACCCAGATGCCCCTCAACAGAGGAATGGATACAGAAATTGTAGTACATCTACACAATGGAGTACTACTCAGCTATTAAAAACAATGAATTTATGAAATTCTTAGGGAAATGGATGGATCTGGAGAATATCATCCTGAGTAAGGTAACCCAATCACAAAAGAACATACATGGTATGCACTCTCTGATAAGTGGTTATTAGCCCAGAAGTTTGGAATACAACAACCCAAAAAACACAAGAAACTCAAGAAGAAGGAAGACCAAAAGGTGGACATTTCATTCCTTCTTAAAAGGGAGAACCAAATACCCATGGTAGGAGTTGCAGAGATTAACTATGGAGCAGAGACTGAAGGAAGGACAAGCCAGCCTAAATATAGCTATCTCCTGAGAGGCTCTAACAATACCTGACTAATGCAGATGTAGAGGCTCACAGCCATCCAGTGAACTGAGTACACGGTCACCAATGAAGGAGTTAGAGAAAGGACCTATGAAACTGAAGAGCTTGCAGCCCCTTAGGACGAACAACAATATGAACTAACTAGTACCCTCAGAGCTCCCAGGGACTCAACTACCAACCAAGGACTATACATGGCGGGGCTGATTATTCTGGCAGCATGTGTATAGTAGAGGATTGCAAATTCGATCATCAACAGAAGGAGAGGACCTCAGCCCAGTGAAGGTTCTGTGCCCCAGTGTAGGGGAATGCCAGGGCCAATAAGTGGGAGAGGGTGGGGTGGCAGACATGGGGAGGGGGGAGGCAACAGGGGCTTGTTCTTGTTGGTTTTGTTTGTTTGTTTGTTTGCTTGCTTGTTTTTTGGAGGGGAAACTGGGAAAGAAGAAATTTACATGTAAATAAAGAAAATACCTAATTTAAAAAAATGCAAAAAAAAAAAGTTTTCTCCTTTTGCACTAGAGAGTGATAAATTGGAAAGGCTTTGAGGAGATACAGGTCCACTTGTCCCGGGGAATATGTTTTCTATGGCTGTTAAAACAATGCTGCAGGACTGGAGCTTGATTATCTGACAGTTCTTGATACTACCAGAGCAACCTGCTTCTAGGGGGTTCAGGGAGAAGTCACTTTCTCCCCCTACTTCCACAAAAAAGAACGGGCAGTTCCCTGGTCCAGCCTCCCTCTAACCTTGTGCTCACAGTTCCCTTTCTCACTTTGACCCGCCTGCCTGCCCCCAACTAGGATCTTGTGATCACACAGGCTCACCCAAATAATCCAGGATGGACTGACTGTCTATCTGCTGTCACTTAACTGAACGTGTCAACACACCTCCTTTGCCAGGGGAAGGAATGTTCAACGGCTTCAGGGGCTGGGATGTGGCTATCTTAAAAGCCGATCACTGTTCTACCTCCCACAGCAACACTGTGTTGTGGGAGATATGGGAGGGCCTGGGGTTGGTCAGCCGTGGGGGAGAGGAGATGATCATGCTTTGGGGGTCACCCAGCTGCCCTTCCTCACCTGTCCCTATTGCCTTCATAGATCAGCTGCTAAGGTGGTACATGCAGGCATGAGGTAGAAAAGGATGCAAATTATCCTTCTTCAGCTGTGCTGGGTTTACTACTGGGGCTTTAATTCCATACCGGGAACACCCAAGCTCATTACCACTATGATTTATCACTAGAACTAATGATTTTTTTTTCTTGAAGACAGTGGGGAATTTAAGAGTTACATCACATTATATTAATGCGAACAAGTTTTGTTTGAAAACAGAATTCCTTACATCGCTTTGGTTCTCAGAGTGCATGGAGATAACACAACCTAGCGCTTACATAGGCTTATGTCAAATGCCTATGAAGCACTCAGGCCAGCCTCCAGAACACAGAACAATCTTAGGGACATCACTCCTCTACCCTGTTGTCACTCGTGGGATCCTAGTCATCTTCAGGGTGCTTTGAACATCTGAGTCATTATTCTGAGATGTGGGATATTTATGGGTCTTGTTGGGAAACATCTATTTGACTGGCAAGGCTGGGTCTGTACTTGCGTTTGTGTCTAGAGCCCAGCCTCAGCTGGCTACGTCTCTGCTAACCGTGCTTCCATGGAAGCTTGCAGGCCACCAGGCTAGGTTAGAATCAGGAGGTGAGTCAGAGCTAGGATGATTTCTGAGCAAACTCCTCTGGAAGGCTTATTGTGGGCTTCTGAAGTTACTAGTTTTACGGAGGACAAATTTCTATTTGCTCTGTGGTTGGTGCAGAGGTTTTAATAAGGCTAACATAAGTTTGTTCTCTCATTTCTGGGTTATTTTCTCTCCGTGCCCTGGTGCTGTCCATCCACCCTCCTCTTCTATCTGATGACCCACACTCTCAATGGGAAATGGCCACAGACTAACTAGTCAAACAATTCCTCCTCCTTTTCTATTTGAGACGGGGTTTCATGTGAACCAGACTAGCCTTGAACTGCGTATCTGAAAGTGACTTTAGACCTTTCATATTTCTGCCTGTTCCTGCCAGGTGCTAGGATTATACACAGGTAACACACAAGCACAGACTGTGCTTGTACAGCGTGGGGGATTATACTCAGGGGCTCCTGTGGGCTAGGAAAGCTTGCTACCAATTGAGCTATCTGTAGTCTCCCAAAACTTTATTCTATAAGTTTTTTATTAAAAAATTTAACAATTAATGTTATGTACTTTATTATAAAATTTTGCAAGTAGAAAAAAAGAAAGAAAGAAAGAAAGAAAGAAAGAAAGAACCAGACCTCCCTGAAACCTATGCTTTGTGATGAACTTCTATACATTCAGAATAGCCATTCTAACCCATGGAGCGTCACACTGGATGTTACACTTACACTATTGTGATGGTTTGAGTGTGCTTGGCCCAGGAAGGGCACTATTTGGAGGTGTGGTCTTGTTGGAATAGGTGTGTCACTGTGGGTGTGGGCTTTAAGACCTTTGTCCTAGCTGCCTGGAAGCCAGTCTTCTCCTAGCAGCCTTCAGATGATTTAGAACTCTCGGCTCCTCCTGCACCATGCCTACCTAGATGCTGCCATGCTCCCATCTTGATGATACTGGACTGAACCTCTAAACCTGTAAGCCAGCCCCAATTAAATGTTGTCTTTCTAAGAGTTGCCTTGGACATGGTATCCGTTCACAGCAGTAAAGCCCTATCTAAGACAACCATCAAATATATTTTTAGCATTTACCCAACACCCAAAGTGAAAAATCCATAACAGATTCAGAACTAGAAAGAACAACTAGTTTTTTATATATTATTTTATAACTCACATAATATCAGAGAGAAAAAAGTACATGTTGTTCCTTATATGCAAAATCGAGCCACTTATATGTATATGTGGGTGCAAGTATATATGTGAGCACAGTGTAATGTGTAGAAAAAAGGATGGGAAAAAATATTAGGGGACAGGAAAGGACTGAATGGCAGGAATGCACAGAATCGATAAAGGTGACTCCTTAAAGCCTTTCAGTGGACAGTGTCAAAACTGGGGATTTGCAACATTTTCAAGAAATGGGAGATTCTAAAAGAAGTTTGCTGGCCCTACCTTAAGCAGAAAATTGAGCCAGTGGCAGTGAAATTTAAACACAGTGGCCACTCACTTGGAAAAAATGAAGATTCCAAGCCTATGCTGTCTCCGTGGGTTCTAGCTAAGCAAACCAAAGGGAGTGAATGAGAGAGAGAGAGAGAGAGAGAGAGAGAGAGAGAGAGAGAGAGAGAGAGAACATGTTTTGTGAAGCACCACAAAGGTGAAGAACAGAAAGCTGTGAGCCCATGAGGGTAACAGATATCTGCCTAACAGAATCCAAGCACCCCTAATTTCCATTCCATCCCAAGAGTGCATTCTGGAGTGTGCAAGCCAGCAACAAATGTCAATGGAGCCTCCTGATTCTATGTCCAGGAGGAGACCAGAACATGCTCACAATGCAGCACAGGAGAACAAGGGTTTCCATCTGTCTCCCTGATGGAGTCATTAAACTCTTCCATGTGGCTGTTCCTTTGTCTACCCGGCAATGGACTAAGTGCTTAGGGTTGGACAATTGTTTCTATGAATGAGAGCCTAATCTGCTGACCTCTAGTAACAGAACTCAGTGTATAAATCATTGCCTTTTCCCTGGCGTGTCTTACTCTTTAAACTTGCAGCTCTAATTCTGTCTGCCCTGTCTCCGATAGTGCCTGATGCATGCTAAACACTTGGTAATAGTTGTACGAGGCCAGAAGAAATTCTGGAGAAAACCTAGATGCTGCAGAGCTTCTCAAAAGTTAGTGTGGTTAAGTCATCTGAAAGGCCCATTCTCAGAGGTCTAGGTTTGGGGCTGAGATGCTGCATTTTAACCCAGTCTATGGTGATGCTGCATACCTCCTTGTGGTGCTCTGAAGTAGCAAGACAAGATGACAGCTGAACCCTGGGATCCCTCCACACCATGTCAACTAAGTGTTAGGTGCATTTAGGGGTTGGAGATATAGCTCAGCTGGCAGAAGGCTGCAGGTCCTGGGACCAACTTGAGAACCAGTGCTCTGATGGGTGTGGACCAGCATGTGAGCCTCCTTCCTTTAGTCAAAGACTGGCTGTTAGCCTCCTTCACACTTCTGAGGATCAGCTTCCTGTTTATAAAAATGCGGATAAAAACACCTCCCTTACAAAGTTTGTAGTGCAAAACATACTGCATGTTTACAAAATGTCTAAGTATTCAAATGTATTGTGGGGATGCTTCTCTCTCCTGCTGTGATGTTTAGCCTCCATGCCTCAATCCTCCAAACAAGAAAATGAGCACATGTATTTTGGGAAGCCCAGACTTACTGCATGCTAATCGTTACTATGGACACTGCGTAGAGGGTCTCCTGCTTGTTTTGTTTTCCAGGAAGGCTTACGTGTGTGGGCCTTAGTTGACAGACAGCAGATAAGTTGCTTAGTAAGTCACAGTTACCTCTAGGCTTTAAAGATGAGCGCTTACATATCTAGGTACCCCAGAGAAACATCACTATCTGTCTTGGGAGTGTGGCTTGACAGTCACCTTGGCTTTGTTGGGGCTCTAACAGGTATCACCCACCTCTCTGAAATTGCCTGGGTTGGTTGCAGGAGGTACAGAGAGCATCTTCTACTTTAGCTGAAAGGAAACTAGCAGTGAAACAAATTTTTTAAAAAAATCAGATTGAAGTGTCCTTTACCAGGAAATTAACTCTAATGGATATTGCCATCCCCAGGCCTGCATCAGACTGGCTGGGCTCACAAGTGTTGGCATGCAATAAAAACCTAGGGCTTAAACAGAGTTACCCACCCACAACTCAGAATGTATTTTCTTTTTACTGCCTTCTGTTTGCTTTAAGATGTTCCTTTCCCGTGTTTGTTCAAGCTTTCTTATGATCCCATTAAATTCAAGACACATTTCGCAAGTGTCTCAAACTACCTCCCTGGGATAGGCAGTGCCTTGTTTTGTTCCTGACTTTCAAGTGCGGTCTCGAAGTTTCCCTCTTCCCCATCAACTCCCAACCCTGGAGAGCAACCGGGAAGGGGACAGTCTGCTTCCAAGCCAGGCTCCCTTGCAGGAGAGTAAGGACCTACATGGTCCTGTCATGGTATCAGCTGGAGTTGCTTCCATCCGACACACAAAGCTTTCCATGCAGACCGACTGGAAGGCAACCTTGTCCTTTCATTTAACACACTTCTAGGCTCTGTTCTTAAACTTAGGACAGGGCTCAGTTGCCTTCTTGACTTGCAACCTCGGAACAGTTAAGACTAGTACAGGGGGTGAGGGGAGGGGGACACAGATGGAAGAACTCTGACTGGGGGAAGGGTCCTCCCAGAGCCTGGGAGTAGAGAGTCCTGTGAGAAGTAAGAACCTCCTCTGCTGGGAGCCTGGTCCACCCAATTCATTCCAAATGGTGGCAGTGGGCAAGAACACGAACTCTGCAGCAGGTGGCCAGGGATTTGTTTCAGGATTTTAATGGGTGGGTGGAACAGCGATTGTGATAGTTCATCTTGGCTGTCATCTGAGATTTTGTCACACAGAAGACACACCTCTGGCTGTGTCTGAGCAGGTGTTTCTAGAGAGCTACTTAAATGAGGAGAGAACAGTCAGTCACCTGAATGTGGGGAGCACCATCCCATTAGCTGAGAACCCCAACTACACGAGAAGCAGAAAGCTAGCTAAGCATAGAGATTCATCTCTCTCCCTCTCTCGGCTTCCTGACTGTGAGTGCGTAGTGACAAGTTGCCTTGTGCATTTGCAGCCATAGCCTTGCCCTCCTCTCCCTGCTCAGGTGTTTTGTCACAGCAGTGGGTACACTAACTACCCAGCAGTCCGAATCCCCAGCAGTACACATCCCATGCACAGGGCTTGCTTCCTATCACCCCGACCTATGATAGGATGTTTCCTCTGCCTTAAGTGCTGACCATAAAGCTTAGTTAAAATATACAGAATGCTTTGACCTGGCACACATTGAGTTCTGCGCAGTTGCTAAGTGAATCAATGTAGTGAGCCTTCTACATACTGGAAATGACCAGGAAACTGCTTTCTCTCATGAGTTCACGTTCTAACACAGGAGGCAGACTTGAGATGAACATCAAATGACACAAACCCGACACACTCTAGAGGCTATTATGGCTTCTGTTGGTCTCCTACCCACCCTATTGTTTACCCCACCCCTTGTTGCTCTAATGCCTACAGAAATCTTGCAAGATAGGACGATAGTCTCCAGCAATCCGAGAAGAGGCAGCTAAAAATTTTGTTACTGGCCTAAAAACCCAGTTGGCCAAGCTTTCACTTCTGAGATGCCCAAACTCAAAGTCCGCCCCCCCACCCCCACCCCTGATACACCCTATTTTGAGACTGGATCTCTATGCAGCCTCAGCTGGCCTTGAACTCACAGATTTGCTTATCCCTACTCCCCCCCCCCCGCCCCCGCTCCCAAGTGCTGGGAATAAAGGAGTGCACCACCACACTGTGCTTCCTCCTCTTTTCTCTTGAAATAAAATGAGACCTGGGATCCCAATGGATGAGTGTGGACAGAGGGCAAGAGTCTTGATTTTGTTGCTTCGAACCCACATATAACAGTGTGACCTTAGAGAAGGTAGCAGATGCTCAAGCTTCATTTTTTTTTTCTGATGATGATGATGATGATGATGATGATGATGATGATGATGATGAATGTGTGTGTGTGTACGTAAAATGTTTCTGTACATGTATGTGCATGTATGTATACAGACGTCAGGGGTCAGAAGGTGTTCTTCCTCAGGAGCCCTCTATTTTGTTTTTGGAGATAGGTTCTCTCACTGGGTGGGACCTGAGGCTCATCCGTTTTCAGACTAGCTGGTCAGCAAGTGCAGAAATTGACTATTTTCACCACCCCTAACCCCCAGCACTGGGATGACAAGCATGGGCCACCAGGCCTAGGTTTCTATATTGGCTAGGGATGATGTGTCACTTCCTGCAGTTACTTTACCTGGCAGACAGTATCCATGGCTGTGCTCCTTAGATGGAGGCTTAGAATTAAAAGCTTCCCCTCCTCCTAAAGCATCCCCCTCCCCCCCCCCCCCCGGAAAGCAGGATGCCCTAGCGGTGATAGAGTGATCTACCTTCCTCTCCCATGAGGTACTTCCCTGCAGCCCTGTCTTCCTACACAGACTGGACATACTTAGGGGGCACAGAGGCACCTTCTCCCTGCTGTGTATTCCTGTGGCAGACTGGAGATGCCAAGTACAAGCATAAACATTATCAGAGAACAAGATTTCCACAGGGGAGGAATACAGGGGTGAGGAAGTACGAAACCATGACCACGGGGGCCCAGGACAAGCGGAACCAAGGCATACAGACCAGGAAGGAGCTAGTATCTGGATCGGAAAGGTCCTGCGCTCAGTTAAACCCCAGTAAGGCCCCTGAACTTCCACTCTGGAATGAACAGCCCTTTAAACCTCTAAAGGTTTGCCAATCACTAATTATGTGGCAATTATTCTATTTTGGGCTTTCGCTAATGAGATCTGGGAAGTGTCTTAATTACCCAAAATTATGAAAATAATTTCAAACTTGACTCCAGGGCTACTTTTACTCCACTTAGGAAGAAAAAAGGCATAGGTAAGTGTGCACGGGGTTATTTTTTATTAAGAAATAGGCTGCATGTGTTAGAACTAGGCAGACATGTTTCTGATTAAGCCCATCTGTAGCCAACTCTGCACTTCACTGCTTGAAGCTTAAGGCTTACATGTCTGCCATGTCGCTAGAGTGTTTAATAGAGCATGGGTATATTTCAGTGATTCCCAGAAAAAGAAGGATGACTCCTTTGCATTACAGTGCCCCAGAAAGCCCAGTTACTATTGAGTGTGGAGAGAGTAAAGCAGGGCAGAGGCGGGGGTGGCAACAGCGAGGGGATGCTCAACTTCCACGACCCACAGTTCTTTACTTGCCTCTGGTAGCCAGAGAGAGTATTTCTTTACACAATAGTACCCTTTGCTGGTATATGCCTTTTGATGCTACAGGCGCAGGGAGCCCAGGTAAGTAGATAAAAGCACACAGTTCTTAGTCCTGCCCTTTACTGATACCACCTTAAGCAGGTGACTTAAGAGCTCTGTGGCTTGGTTTCCTTGAGTACAAATAGAATTACGTGCTGTATTAGTCCCATAGAGTTAGACATACCGACAGCAGCAGTTCAGCACACTGTGCGACCCACTGTTGAGACCTGCTTTGCTGAGGGTTTTTGTACACAGAGCTTTATCGGGATACAACAGAATTGTTCCTGTATACTCCTCTGTGGCTGCTGCTTCAGTAACCCCAGTTGCATGATATAGTAGCAGAGTGGGACACAGACAGCAGAGTGCACTAGGTCTTCAAAGGCAAAGTTATAAAAGGCCTGGCTTTCTGCTGGGTCAGCAAGTAGGGTGGGGGAACTTACGGACAGGAGATGGGACAGGATGTGATTCCCAACAGAGCCAGGTTCCTAGACTGTAAGCACTGTGCTGCTAATCATTCCTGGGGCTGTACTAGGACAGACACTGCAGTCACCACTTTCCAGATGAAAGAGGTACATTAGAATTGGCCCCCCTATTCAAGGTGACGAGGCTGATCGAGTCAACCCAAGACAAGTCCTGACCCTTTGCTTGCAAGCCCAGTGTTGCTGGGTCTACTAGACTATCTATAGCTACACTATACCATCCCTGGGTCTACTGGTAAATGATTTAACTCAATCAGTCTGCAGAGTAGGGACTGCCTGCCAATCACTGACCAAACTCTTTATTCAGTGGGATGATATCACTTCTTGTATTCATAATAGTGTTCCATAGTCAAATATGTAGGTGAACAACTTAGTTAAAACACGTCTCTTTGCTGCAGGACTTCTCGGATCCTTTAGTGCATTACCATACTTGAGGATCTCCAAGGTATAGTGAGGGAAGGGCACTGTCCCATCAATCCACCCCACGAGGTCTGGGGGGCTTCACAGTGCTCCTTAGGAAATGCTGAGCTTTGATCTCAGGAATCATTATTTTCTCATTTCCAGGAAGGGACTATACCTCCCCATACCCAGATGACATGTTTATTTTTAATTAATTAAAAGAAATTAAAACCAAGAAAATGCCCTTTTAATTATAGCTGAAGCATTTACTGACCAAAATGTTCCCAGGAGTTATTACTGGCAACACATGCTTTCCAGTGCTGAGGAGACTCTGAAGTAGCAGTTTATTCTTCAATCTCCCTCGACTTCCCTTATTCTGGGCTAACTGGGGGAACAATGAAGATCATCTGTTCCACGTGGAGACACAGAAAAGGGCAAGTGGGAGAGCGCGTCTTTATACTGTGCTTGCCACAATCCCCTTCCACCAAGCCAACCACTCTCAGAAGCATCTGTAACACATGAAATGCTTACAATTGGCTATAATCTTGTGGTTGTGCCTTAATTTTGCCTCCCAACGATGCCCCCAACCCCCGGAGCCTGGCAGCAGATCTGTGATTCTGTGGTTCCATCCTGGATTTCCCTCCCACTGTGCCCTTGAATTCAATACCAATCATAATAGCAGGCTCTATTTCTCACGCTGGGGGTCCCCAGATGCTTTCCCAGCAGAACCTACATTCTCTTTCTCCTTTTTCTTTCTTACGTATGCTTCTCCATTCCCAAGGCCAAGTCAGTCCTCCGAGCTCAGCCCCGGGGATGAGGGACTGCCTGCCAATCAATCCCTATAAACCTCTTGAAACTGTCACTCAACCCAGAGTTGCTCCTCCTGGGTCAGCACTAAAGTTCCACATAGCAGAATCCCCATCTTGCATCCTGCCTATTCTTACAGGCTAACTTAGTGTCTGGCACGTAGGAGTTGTGAAATAAACAGCTGTGTTTGACAAGCCCTCGATCCCTGGAAAACTGGCTCAGAGTACAAGAAAGCATTTCACTATAGTGAAGGCACATGGCTTGGGTAGAGAGGTAAGAATTATTTGGTAGTTGTGAAAGGAAGTGGAAAGAATCTTTACAAAATCAGAGAAGACGCCTCAAAGATGGCGACTTAAGGAGACGTTCTGAAGCCAGGTGTGGTGGTGCATGCCTGTGCCACGTGCTCAAGGCCATCTATGGATACATAATTGAATTTGCCTCACTACAAGAGGCAGTATCTCAAAATAAATACATACACACCCACCCCATAAGTTAAAAGAAATAAAAATTCTGAGACCCTCAGCAATGGAAAATACGAAATGAAAAACTTCAGACCATAAATCCTTACTGGCTGCTTCACAGAAAGCTGCCCTGAGGGGCTACTGATTGAGACGCACGCTGTGAGGCGCCAGTCAAACAGATCCCACGCGTGGAGATTGCTCCTGATAGTGGACACAAAGCCAACCGAGAAATATGCAGCCAGAGTCCACTCTGTAGGAAGCCACATGCCAGGGTAGCCAGGGGAGGAGAGAGAGCCCAAATCTCCCTGGGTCCCAGAGCTCCTGTGTTCTAGCAAGATCACATGCGTGAAAGAAAGTATGTGCCAACTGCGTCTTGAGTGTGTTCTCCATTTCCCTCACATCCATTCAGCCACACCACACACATCACTCTGCTAGACCAAGGCTAAGTGACCAGCTCCAGCTGGGAAAGTCTCAGGAAATACCACATGGAGTGGGACATTTGGTTATTATTGTTATTGTTATTATTACATAAGTATTATTATACAAGTATTGCCATTAGCTTTGACTTTGACAGTATGGACTAATGATCAGAACAATTTCTGAAATGCAATGTTAATACATCCAGTCTCTGTTCACAAACACATTGGCACTGGTCCTTCTCAGCACCTCTCTCTCATCTCTTCATCTGCCACACTTTGTGGGAAGTGATGAACTAGAAAATCATTAAGGTAAAGAGGATTTATGAGAAGACAGTAAACTAAGCCTACAGAACATCTGGTGACAGCTTGCTGCCACCTTCCTCTCAGGCAACAAACAGGGTCTTCCCATGCTGCAGTTCACTGTCACCACTGAGGTGCTGATGCCACCCTGCCACCCACTCAGAGAGAGAGAGAGAGAGAGAGAGGAGATGCAAAGGAATGTGGCCAGATAGACCTCCGTTAAAGTCCCAATGCTACAAAATGAAGTTAAGGAACACAGGACACTCTGAACACAGTTGGCAGCAGTGTCCCCTTCTATCTCAGAGAATAACTAGTATCTACCTCAATCAATTGTCTGTCTCTCTGAAGTCTGAATGGCTTAACTATGCAACAAACTATCTGTACCTGGTGGGTACACCATGGGACTGGATGCTCCCAAGTGCACTGCTCTCAGTGCACATTTATTGAATGGATGAACTCATGAGGGCATGAGGTCTTCTGGGAAATGCACCATCTTTGAAGCAGAACAAACTTCTTTGGGTGTGTGTGTGTGTGTGTGTGTGTGTGTGTGTGTGTGTGTGTTATAGGAGAAAAAATTATTTTCAAAGAAATCTGGCCAAAAATTTTAAATTCCAAACCAGGTAAAGAAAGTAAGTGGTTCTCCATGGGAGAAGTGAAACAGCAAGCACACAGGACTGAACTGCTGAGTTGGTAAATATCAGCTCTTTAAAAGAGAGAGGAGAGAGAAGGAGAGGAAGAGGAAGAGGAAGAGGGAGAGGGAGAGGGAGAGGGAGAGGGAGAGGGAGAGGGAGAGGGGAAGGAGGAGAGGGGGAGAGAGCAAGAGACAGAACAAAAGCTCCCTGTATTCCACCTGTATCTGGTACTGATGAAACAGCCCTGAGCCCTGTACTGGGCAGGGCCATCACTTTTGATTCTCCACTTGATACCTTGTCTCACAAAGTGCTTCTGACACATCAAACACATTTGCCTTTCTGAAGGAGTTGAAAACTCCAAATTAGCAGTGCTTTCTGAGTTGCTTCCAGTATAACGTCAACCTTGTTTGGCTTTTATTGTTTTGGTTTTCTTTTTCCCCCCCTTTTTTGGAAAGGACACTTTTTTGTTTGTTTTTAAAGAAAACTTAACTCCATCACAACTAAATACATTTTAAATGCGCATTCCAAGTGATGTTCTCCACAGCTGCATCAAGAGACAAAATGTGCACTCATGGGCGCCCCTAAATAGCAGTATATGTTTGAACAGGAGCAAACACTCATTAAAAAGATGACATTTTTGATGACCTCGCCTCACTCTGTTTTTATTTCAGTTGTTTGATGTGTATTTGAGGGCTGTGCTGTTTGGCGGTGACGGTTTCCTTTTGCTTTGTTTATTCTGATTTAAATATATTTCTTCCAGGGCTAGAGAGACAGCTCAACTAGTAAAGTGTTTCCAGCACAAGAAGGCTGGGTTCATCTGAAGAAACGAGTGGGGAAAAGTCACCCTTGCTGGTGTGAGCTTGTGTAATATAACTAGGGAAATGTCCCACTGACCTGCCAGTCTAGACTGCTTAGTGAGTTCCAGGCCAGGGACAAAAGGAAAAGGAAGGGGAGGGAAGAGGAGGGGAGGAGAAAAGGAAGGAAAGGAAGGAAGGAAAGAAGGGAGAAATGGTGGGAGGGAGGAAGCAAGGAGAGGAAGTGAGGAAGCAGCTGGTGCCTAGCTCCTGTAGAAGGCCACCTAGGCTAACTCTGGCCTTCACTCCCATACAGAGCATCATATTCTCAAATTCCATCAATTGTGTGTGAGAGTTGGCTCCAGCAATGGTTGCTAATAGGTTCCTGCCTGTCCTCTGGCTTCTTTGTCAGGGGTTTCTATGAGTCAGTGATCAGCCACTCTGGGATGACAGAACAAGACACAGGGCAATTTCTTAATAGCAACTCCATTAATTTATTTTCCTCTTTGGGAATTGTGAAATTAAATTTGGAGGAACCAAACAATTCCTTTCGCTTCTTCCTATTCGTTAACTCTTTCTGGCTGACAGCACCTGGTCTAGGTATTCAGTCTATCGATCCGTGATAAAGACAAGACAGAGAGCAAGAGCCGGGCAGGCGTCATTGCAGTGATCAGGGCAGACTCTCTCTCTTGGAGAACTGCACAGAGTGCACAAGGCTGGACCAGTGTGCCTCTGTTCAGGCCTCTCAGTGCCAAGAGGAGAGAAGGCACAAAAGGTGGCGAGATTTGTTAAAGGACTGAGATCAACACTGGATCCCATGCTGACTTCCATACTCATGGGCTTCCATTCGACCTCTGAACTCAAGGGACCTGAATCTCAGTCCTGGCTACCACTGATTAGTGATTGCTTTTTAATGACATAAAATACAACTTAAAACATTCAATCTCCAGCAGATCACTGTCAAGTGGACAGTTCACTGGCATTAAAACACTTTTCACAGGGTCTGCAAGATGGCTCAGTGGGTAAGGGACAACTGTCACTAGGTCTGATCACCTGAGTTCCATCACAGGGGCCCACATGTTGAAAGGAACCAATTCCCTCCAGCCTCCCTTTACCTTCACAGGAAAACTGTGGCACGCACGCTATGGTGCTCTTGTGTCCCCACCAATAAAGAGATATAATAAAAATCGATGCATCTCATATTGTTGTGCAAACACTGTCATCACTAAAACCCACAAAGTTTTCTTCTTCTCAAACTAATGGGTCATACCCGTCAACCACTCTACTCCTCTCCCAGCCGACAGCAGCCATAATGCTGCTTGCTCTCGTTATGAAGTCCATCTCTCCAGCATGCCACAGAGCAGAGATGCTGGTATTTGTTCTGACTTATTTTGATTCCACTTAATGTGTCTTCAAAGTTCACCTCTGCCTTGCATGGGAGCACTTCCTTCTGTTTTTTTCAGCAGATTGATATTCCATTGTGGGTACAGACATTTGGTTCAGTCACCTACGTGTTGATGGCACTTAGATGGCTCCACCTTCTATGATCAGAAGCTATAAGAATGAACAAAGTCCTGTTCAAGTTTCCTGAGTCCTTTAATCAACTGCTCACTTCCCCAGTGTTTCTAACATCAACTTTGAAATGACAGCAATGTGAATATATACCTTTTCGAGATGTCTGTTTTTAAACTGTTTTTAATACTGTGGGCTACCCAGTATTTCCTTTCAATGGTTGCAACCAGTTGCAAACCATACTCAAGTTTAGACTAAGCAAAGATGAGTAGCTCTGAAGTCGGGTCAAAGCCTGTGGGTTTCATCCTGGCTACAGGGATTTCGGTTATGTACAACAGTTGGGAGATGGGCATCAGAGAGATGGGTCAGTCAGTAAACTACTTGCTTCGTGGACACGAGGACCTGCATTTGATCCACAGCACCCACGTAAATGGTTAGCCATGGTGGTGTAAGCCTGCAGTCATAGATCTGGGGTGGCGGAGACAGGATTCCTGGGACTTGCAGGCTACCCAAGTTTTTCTAATCCTCTAGGTGCAGTAAAAGACATGGTCTCAGAAAGTAAATGAAAAGAGACAGAAGAAGATAGTAACATCAACCTCTGGCCTCCACATTCATGAGCACATACGCATGAACATGAGCACGTGTGTGCTCACATACACACTCCTATATGTAACACACATGCACATACACACACACATATACACACACATATACACACGTGCACACCCATATATAACACACATACATACACATGCATACACAATAT
>JADRCD010243592.1:0-16183 GCA_019843815.1 Montemys delectorum | reverse complement strand
GACGACCCACAGGCCATGGCAGCAAAGCAAAGGTGGAAAATGGCCTTAGGATTTTAGGTCTAGAAATTGGGCCAGGAGCCTCCTTGCAGGGTTGGCACACATGTTCCCAGGGTGTGAATCAGTGGTGACTGGGACATGAACACATGGTAGGGTGAGGTAAGAGGTTTCCTGGTGCACTGTCACAAGGCAGTAGTACCACAATGACACATTATATCTGATCTCCTGAGACTGTTTTGGGTCTTAAAGGACTATGGGTAAGTAAGTCTGAGAGGCTCAGTCAGTGGCTTTCAGCTCCAGGCTGTATGCAGAAAGGGTAAGCTACCACAGGGAAGCTTCAGCAGGAAGAAACCTGCTCTACCTGATCTATCTGAACATGGTCCAAACAATTAGGACTCTATAAGCCCCTGTTCTGCTCTTAAAATAACGTCTGTGGTGTTTATATGAAGCCGACAGTGTGCTGAGTCCAGTTCTGAGGGTGTTTATGCACAGGAACCCATTTGATACAGAATATCTACAGTAGAAGGCACAAAGTCTCACTTTACGGAGAAGAAAACGGAGGCAACAAGAGATGAAAGGCTCCCAAGGTCGAACTGAGGTCAATGCTTCCTCCTCCGTGCCAAAACAAACCCTAGTCAGGAGTTATCTCTCAGTCTTAGTTAGGAAGTACAGGACAGAGAGCAGCCCCGCCTGCTCCAGGTGGGCCCTCTCTTCTCCTCTTTCTCTTCTCACATTGCTCTCTTCTTCTCATGTCCCAAGCTAAACCTGGAAATATCCAAGACTTAAAAGTTTTCTCCTCTAAACAAAGAATTCTCAACTGACCAATACCGAGTGGCTGAGAAGCACCTAAAGAAATGTTCAACATCCTTAGTCATCAGGGAAATGCAAATCAAAACAACTCTGAGATTCCACCTCACACCAGTCAGATTGGCTAGGATAAAAGACTCAGGTGACAGCACATGCTGGAGAGGTTGTGGAGAAAGAGGAACACTACTTCATCACTGGTGGGATTGCAAACTGGTACAACCACTCTGGAAATCAGTGGTTCCTCCGGAAATTGGACATAGTTCTACCAGAGGACCCAGCTATACCACTC
Organism: Montemys delectorum; assembly: GCA_019843815.1. NCBI lineage: Eukaryota > Metazoa > Chordata > Mammalia > Rodentia > Muridae > Montemys > Montemys delectorum. The sequence goes on along the minus strand of JADRCD010243592.1, from coordinate 15,090 downwards.
CTGGGCATATACCCAAAAGATGCTACAACATGTAATAAGGACACATGCTCCACCATGTTCATAGCAGCCTTATTTATAATAGCCAGAAACTGGAAACAACCCAGATGCCCCTCAACAGAGGAATGGATACAGAAATTGTAGTACATCTACACAATGGAGTACTACTCAGCTATTAAAAACAATGAATTTATGAAATTCTTAGGGAAATGGATGGATCTGGAGAATATCATCCTGAGTAAGGTAACCCAATCACAAAAGAACATACATGGTATGCACTCTCTGATAAGTGGTTATTAGCCCAGAAGTTTGGAATACAACAACCCAAAAAACACAAGAAACTCAAGAAGAAGGAAGACCAAAAGGTGGACATTTCATTCCTTCTTAAAAGGGAGAACCAAATACCCATGGTAGGAGTTGCAGAGATTAACTATGGAGCAGAGACTGAAGGAAGGACAAGCCAGCCTAAATATAGCTATCTCCTGAGAGGCTCTAACAATACCTGACTAATGCAGATGTAGAGGCTCACAGCCATCCAGTGAACTGAGTACACGGTCACCAATGAAGGAGTTAGAGAAAGGACCTATGAAACTGAAGAGCTTGCAGCCCCTTAGGACGAACAACAATATGAACTAACTAGTACCCTCAGAGCTCCCAGGGACTCAACTACCAACCAAGGACTATACATGGCGGGGCTGATTATTCTGGCAGCATGTGTATAGTAGAGGATTGCAAATTCGATCATCAACAGAAGGAGAGGACCTCAGCCCAGTGAAGGTTCTGTGCCCCAGTGTAGGGGAATGCCAGGGCCAATAAGTGGGAGAGGGTGGGGTGGCAGACATGGGGAGGAGGGAGGCAACAGGGGCTTGTTCTTGTTGGTTTTGTTTGTTTGTTTGTTTGCTTGCTTGTTTTTTGGAGGGGAAACTGGGAAAGAAGAAATTTACATGTAAATAAAGAAAATACCTAATTTAAAAAAATGCAAAAAAAAAAAGTTTTCTCCTTTTGCACTAGAGAGTGATAAATTGGAAAGGCTTTGAGGAGATACAGGTCCACTTGTCCCGGGGAATATGTTTTCTATGGCTGTTAAAACAATGCTGCAGGACTGGAGCTTGATTATCTGACAGTTCTTGATACTACCAGAGCAACCTGCTTCTAGGGGGTTCAGGGAGAAGTCACTTTCTCCCCCTACTTCCACAAAAAAGAACGGGCAGTTCCCTGGTCCAGCCTCCCTCTAACCTTGTGCTCACAGTTCCCTTTCTCACTTTGACCCGCCTGCCTGCCCCCAACTAGGATCTTGTGATCACACAGGCTCACCCAAATAATCCAGGATGGACTGACTGTCTATCTGCTGTCACTTAACTGAACGTGTCAACACACCTCCTTTGCCAGGGGAAGGAATGTTCAACGGCTTCAGGGGCTGGGATGTGGCTATCTTAAAAGCCGATCACTGTTCTACCTCCCACAGCAACACTGTGTTGTGGGAGATATGGGAGGGCCTGGGGTTGGTCAGCCGTGGGGGAGAGGAGATGATCATGCTTTGGGGGTCACCCAGCTGCCCTTCCTCACCTGTCCCTATTGCCTTCATAGATCAGCTGCTAAGGTGGTACATGCAGGCATGAGGTAGAAAAGGATGCAAATTATCCTTCTTCAGCTGTGCTGGGTTTACTACTGGGGCTTTAATTCCATACCGGGAACACCCAAGCTCATTACCACTATGATTTATCACTAGAACTAATGATTTTTTTTTCTTGAAGACAGTGGGGAATTTAAGAGTTACATCACATTATATTAATGCGAACAAGTTTTGTTTGAAAACAGAATTCCTTACATCGCTTTGGTTCTCAGAGTGCATGGAGATAACACAACCTAGCGCTTACATAGGCTTATGTCAAATGCCTATGAAGCACTCAGGCCAGCCTCCAGAACACAGAACAATCTTAGGGACATCACTCCTCTACCCTGTTGTCACTCGTGGGATCCTAGTCATCTTCAGGGTGCTTTGAACATCTGAGTCATTATTCTGAGATGTGGGATATTTATGGGTCTTGTTGGGAAACATCTATTTGACTGGCAAGGCTGGGTCTGTACTTGCGTTTGTGTCTAGAGCCCAGCCTCAGCTGGCTACGTCTCTGCTAACCGTGCTTCCATGGAAGCTTGCAGGCCACCAGGCTAGGTTAGAATCAGGAGGTGAGTCAGAGCTAGGATGATTTCTGAGCAAACTCCTCCGGAAGGCTTATTGTGGGCTTCTGAAGTTACTAGTTTTACAGAGGACAAATTTCTATTTGCTCTGTGGTTGGTGCAGAGGTTTTAATAAGGCTAACATAAGTTTGTTCTCTCATTTCTGGGTTATTTTCTCTCCGTGCCCTGGTGCTGTCCATCCACCCTCCTCTTCTATCTGATGACCCACACTCTCAATGGGAAATGGCCACAGACTAACTAGTCAAACAATTCCTCCTCCTTTTCTATTTGAGACGGGGTTTCATGTGAACCAGACTAGCCTTGAACTGCGTATCTGAAAGTGACTTTAGACCTTTCATATTTCTGCCTGTTCCTGCCAGGTGCTAGGATTATACACAGGTAACACACAAGCACAGACTGTGCTTGTACAGCGTGGGGGATTATACTCAGGGGCTCCTGTGGGCTAGGAAAGCTTGCTACCAATTGAGCTATCTGTAGTCTCCCAAAACTTTATTCTATAAGTTTTTTATTAAAAAATTTAACAATTAATGTTATGTACTTTATTATAAAATTTTGCAAGTAGAAAAAAAGAAAGAAAGAAAGAAAGAAAGAAAGAAAGAAAGAAAGAACCAGACCTCCCTGAAACCTATGCTTTGTGATGAACTTCTATACATTCAGAATAGCCATTCTAACCCATGGAGCGTCACACTGGATGTTACACTTACACTATTGTGATGGTTTGAGTGTGCTTGGCCCAGGAAGGGCACTATTTGGAGGTGTGGTCTTGTTGGAATAGGTGTGTCACTGTGGGTGTGGGCTTTAAGACCTTTGTCCTAGCTGCCTGGAAGCCAGTCTTCTCCTAGCAGCCTTCAGATGATTTAGAACTCTCGGCTCCTCCTGCACCATGCCTACCTAGATGCTGCCATGCTCCCATCTTGATGATACTGGACTGAACCTCTAAACTTGTAAGCCAGCCCCAATTAAATGTTGTCTTTCTAAGAGTTGCCTTGGACATGGTATCCGTTCACAGCAGTAAAGCCCTATCTAAGACAACCATCAAATATATTTTTAGCATTTACCCAACACCCAAAGTGAAAAATCCATAACAGATTCAGAACTAGAAAGAACAACTAGTTTTTTATATATTATTTTATAACTCACATAATATCAGAGAGAAAAAAGTACATGTTGTTCCTTATATGCAAAATTGAGCCACTTATATGTATATGTGGGTGCAAGTATATATGTGAGCACAGTGTAATGTGTAGAAAAAAGGATGGGAAAAAATATTAGGGGACAGGAAAGGACTGAATGGCAGGAATGCACAGGATCGATAAAGGTGACTCCTTAAAGCCTTTCAGTGGACAGTGTCAAAACTGGGGATTTGCAACATTTTCAAGAAATGGGAGATTCTAAAAGAAGTTTGCTGGCCCTACCTTAAGCAGAAAATTGAGCCAGTGGCAGTGAAATTTAAACACAGTGGCCACTCACTTGGAAAAAATGAAGATTCCAAGCCTATGCTGTCTCCGTGGGTTCTAGCTAAGCAAACCAAAGGGAGTGAATGAGAGAGAGAGAGAGAGAGAGAGAGAGAGAGAGAGAGAGAGAGAGAGAGAACATGTTTTGTGAAGCACCACAAAGGTGAAGAACAGAAAGCTGTGAGCCCATGAGGGTAACAGATATCTGCCTAACAGAATCCAAGCACCCCTAATTTCCATTCCATCCCAAGAGTGCATTCTGGAGTGTGCAAGCCAGCAACAAATGTCAATGGAGCCTCCTGATTCTACGTCCAGGAGGAGACCAGAACATGCTCACAATGCAGCACAGGAGAACAAGGGTTTCCATCTGTCTCCCTGATGGAGTCATTAAACTCTTCCATGTGGCTGTTCCTTTGTCTACCCGGCAATGGACTAAGTGCTTAGGGTTGGACAATTGTTTCTATGAATGAGAGCCTAATCTGCTGACCTCTAGTAACAGAACTCAGTGTATAAATCATTGCCTTTTCCCTGGCGTGTCTTACTCTTTAAACTTGCAGCTCTAATTCTGTCTGCCCTGTCTCCAATAGTGCCTGATGCATGCTAAACACTTGGTAATAGTTGTACGAGGCCAGAAGAAATTCTGGAGAAAACCTAGATGCTGCAGAGCTTCTCAAAAGTTAGTGTGGTTAAGTCATCTGAAAGGCCCATTCTCAGAGGTCTAGGTTTGGGGCTGAGATGCTGCATTTTAACCCAGTCTATGGTGATGCTGCATACCTCCTTGTGGTGCTCTGAAGTAGCAAGACAAGATGACAGCTGAACCCTGGGATCCCTCCACACCATGTCAACTAAGTGTTAGGTGCATTTAGGGGTTGGAGATATAGCTCAGCTGGCAGAAGGCTGCAGGTCCTGGGACCAACTTGAGAACCAGTGCTCTGATGGGTGTGGACCAGCATGTGAGCCTCCTTCCTTTAGTCAAAGACTGGCTGTTAGCCTCCTTCACACTTCTGAGGATCAGCTTCCTGTTTATAAAAATGCGGATAACAACACCTCCCTTACAAAGTTTGTAGTGCAAAACATACTGCATGTTTACAAAATGTCTAAGTATTCAAATGTATTGTGGGGATGCTTCTCTCTCCTGCTGTGATGTTTAGCCTCCATGCCTCAATCCTCCAAACAAGAAAATGAGCACATGTATTTTGGGAAGCCCAGACTTACTGCATGCTAATCGTTACTATGGACACTGCGTAGAGGGTCTCCTGCTTGTTTTGTTTTCCAGGAAGGCTTACGTGTGTGGGCCTTAGTTGACAGACAGCAGATAAGTTGCTTAGTAAGTCACAGTTACCTCTAGGCTTTAAAGATGAGCGCTTACATATCTAGGTACCCCAGAGAAACATCACTATCTGTCTTGGGAGTGTGGCTTGACAGTCACCTTGGCTTTGTTGGGGCTCTAACAGGTATCACCCACCTCTCTGAAATTGCCTGGGTTGGTTGCAGGAGGTACAGAGAGCATCTTCTACTTTAGCTGAAAGGAAACTAGCAGTGAAACAAATTTTTTAAAAAAATCAGATTGAAGTGTCCTTTACCAGGAAATTAACTCTAATGGATATTGCCATCCCCAGGCCTGCATCAGACTGGCTGGGCTCACAAGTGTTGGCATGCAATAAAAACCTAGGGCTTAAACAGAGTTACCCACCCACAACTCAGAATGTATTTTCTTTTTACTGCCTTCTGTTTGCTTTAAGATGTTCCTTTCCCGTGTTTGTTCAAGCTTTCTTATGATCCCATTAAATTCAAGACACATTTCGCAAGTGTCTCAAACTACCTCCCTGGGATAGGCAGTGCCTTGTTTTGTTCCTGACTTTCAAGTGCGGTCTCGAAGTTTCCCTCTTCCCCATCAACTCCCAACCCTGGAGAGCAACCGGGAAGGGGACAGTCTGCTTCCAAGCCAGGCTCCCTTGCAGGAGAGTAAGGACCTACATGGTCCTGTCATGGTATCAGCTGGAGTTGCTTCCATCCGACACACAAAGCTTTCCATGCAGACCGACTGGAAGGCAACCTTGTCCTTTCATTTAACACACTTCTAGGCTCTGTTCTTAAACTTAGGACAGGGCTCAGTTGCCTTCTTGACTTGCAACCTCGGAACAGTTAAGACTAGTACAGGGGGTGAGGGGAGGGGGACACAGATGGAAGAACTCTGACTGGGGGAAGGGTCCTCCCAGAGCCTGGGAGTAGAGAGTCCTGTGAGAAGTAAGAACCTCCTCTGCTGGGAGCCTGGTCCACCCAATTCATTCCAAATGGTGGCAGTGGGCAAGAACACGAACTCTGCAGCAGGTGGCCAGGGATTTGTTTCAGGATTTTAATGGGTGGGTGGAACAGCGATTGTGATAGTTCATCTTGGCTGTCATCTGAGATTTTGTCACACAGAAGACACACCTCTGGCTGTGTCTGAGCAGGTGTTTCTAGAGAGCTACTTAAATGAGGAGAGAACAGTCAGTCACCTGAATGTGGGGAGCACCATCCCATTAGCTGAGAACCCCAACTACACGAGAAGCAGAAAGCTAGCTAAGCATAGAGATTCATCTCTCTCCCTCTCTCGGCTTCCTGACTGTGAGTGCGTAGTGACAAGTTGCCTTGTGCATTTGCAGCCATAGCCTTGCCCTCCTCTCCCTGCTCAGGTGTTTTGTCACAGCAGTGGGTACACTAACTACCCAGCAGTCCGAATCCCCAGCAGTACACATCCCATGCACAGGGCTTGCTTCCTATCACCCCGACCTATGATAGGATGTTTCCTCTGCCTTAAGTGCTGACCATAAAGCTTAGTTAAAATATACAGAATGCTTTGACCTGGCACACATTGAGTTCTGCGCAGTTGCTAAGTGAATCAATGTAGTGAGCCTTCTACATACTGGAAATGACCAGGAAACTGCTTTCTCTCATGAGTTCACGTTCTAACACAGGAGGCAGACTTGAGATGAACATCAAATGACACAAACCCGACACACTCTAGAGGCTATTATGGCTTCTGTTGGTCTCCTACCCACCCTATTGTTTACCCCACCCCTTGTTGCTCTAATGCCTACAGAAATCTTGCAAGATAGGACGATAGTCTCCAGCAATCCGAGAAGAGGCAGCTAAAAATTTTGTTACTGGCCTAAAAACCCAGTTGGCCAAGCTTTCACTTCTGAGATGCCCAAACTCAAAGTCCGCCCCCCCACCCCCACCCCTGATACACCCTATTTTGAGACTGGATCTCTATGCAGCCTCAGCTGGCCTTGAACTCACAGATTTGCTTATCCCTACTCCCCCCCCCCCGCCCCCGCTCCCAAGTGCTGGGAATAAAGGAGTGCACCACCACACTGTGCTTCCTCCTCTTTTCTCTTGAAATAAAATGAGACCTGGGATCCCAATGGATGAGTGTGGACAGAGGGCAAGAGTCTTGATTTTGTTGCTTCGAACCCACATATAACAGTGTGACCTTAGAGAAGGTAGCAGATGCTCAAGCTTCATTTTTTTTTTCTGATGATGATGATGATGATGATGATGATGATGATGATGATGATGAATGTGTGTGTGTGTACGTAAAATGTTTCTGTACATGTATGTGCATGTATGTATACAGAGGTCAGGGGTCAGAAGGTGTTCTTCCTCAGGAGCCCTCTACTTTGTTTTTGGAGATAGGTTCTCTCACTGGGTGGGACCTGAGGCTCATCCGTTTTCAGACTAGCTGGTCAGCAAGTGCAGAAATTGACTATTTTCACCACCCCTAACCCCCAGCACTGGGATGACAAGCATGGGCCACCAGGCCTAGGTTTCTATATTGGCTAGGGATGATGTGTCACTTCCTGCAGTTACTTTACCTGGCAGACAGTATCCATGGCTGTGCTCCTTAGATGGAGGCTTAGAATTAAAAGCTTCCCCTCCTCCTAAAGCATCCCCCCCCCCCCCCCCCCGGAAAGCAGGATGCCCTAGCGGTGATAGAGTGATCTACCTTCCTCTCCCATGAGGTACTTCCCTGCAGCCCTGTCTTCCTACACAGACTGGACATACTTAGGGGGCACAGAGGCACCTTCTCCCTGCTGTGTATTCCTGTGGCAGACTGGAGATGCCAAGTACAAGCATAAACATTATCAGAGAACAAGATTTCCACAGGGGAGGAATACAGGGGTGAGGAAGTACGAAACCATGACCACGGGGGCCCAGGACAAGCGGAACCAAGGCATACAGACCAGGAAGGAGCTAGTATCTGGATCGGAAAGGTCCTGCGCTCAGTTAAACCCCAGTAAGGCCCCTGAACTTCCACTCTGGAATGAACAGCCCTTTAAACCTCTAAAGGTTTGCCAATCACTAATTATGTGGCAATTATTCTATTTTGGGCTTTCGCTAATGAGATCTGGGAAGTGTCTTAATTACCCAAAATTATGAAAATAATTTCAAACTTGACTCCAGGGCTACTTTTACTCCACTTAGGAAGAAAAAAGGCATAGGTAAGTGTGCACGGGGTTATTTTTTATTAAGAAATAGGCTGCATGTGTTAGAACTAGGCAGACATGTTTCTGATTAAGCCCATCTGTAGCCAACTCTGCACTTCACTGCTTGAAGCTTAAGGCTTACATGTCTGCCATGTCGCTAGAGTGTTTAATAGAGCATGGGTATATTTCAGTGATTCCCAGAAAAAGAAGGATGACTCCTTTGCATTACAGTGCCCCAGAAAGCCCAGTTACTATTGAGTGTGGAGAGAGTAAAGCAGGGCAGAGGCGGGGGTGGCGACAGCGAGGGGATGCTCAACTTCCACGACCCACAGTTCTTTACTTGCCTCTGGTAGCCAGAGAGAGTATTTCTTTACACAATAGTACCCTTTGCTGGTATATGCCTTTTGATGCTACAGGCGCAGGGAGCCCAGGTAAGTAGATAAAAGCACACAGTTCTTAGTCCTGCCCTTTACTGATACCACCTTAAGCAGGTGACTTAAGAGCTCTGTGGCTTGGTTTCCTTGAGTACAAATAGAATTACGTGCTGTATTAGTCCCATAGAGTTAGACATACCGACAGCAGCAGTTCAGCACACTGTGCGACCCACTGTTGAGACCTGCTTTGCTGAGGGTTTTTGTACACAAAGCTTTATCGGGATACAACAGAATTGTTCCTGTATACTCCTCTGTGGCTGCTGCTTCAGTAACCCCAGTTGCATGATATAGTAGCAGAGTGGGACACAGACAGCAGAGTGCACTAGGTCTTCAAAGGCAAAGTTATAAAAGGCCTGGCTTTCTGCTGGGTCAGCAAGTAGGGTGGGGGAACTTACGGACAGGAGATGGGACAGGATGTGATTCCCAACAGAGCCAGGTTCCTAGACTGTAAGCACTGTGCTGCTAATCATTCCTGGGGCTGTACTAGGACAGACACTGCAGTCACCACTTTCCAGATGAAAGAGGTACATTAGAATTGGCCCCCCTATTCAAGGTGACGAGGCTGATCGAGTCAACCCAAGACAAGTCCTGACCCTTTGCTTGCAAGCCCAGTGTTGCTGGGTCTACTAGACTATCTATAGCTACACTATACCATCCCTGGGTCTACTGGTAAATGATTTAACTCAATCAGTCTGCAGAGTAGGGACTGCCTGCCAATCACTGACCAAACTCTTTATTCAGTGGGATGATATCACTTCTTGTATTCATAATAGTGTTCCATAGTCAAATATGTAGGTGAACAACTTAGTTAAAACACGTCTCTTTGCTGCAGGACTTCTCGGATCCTTTAGTGCATTACCATACTTGAGGATCTCCAAGGTATAGTGAGGGAAGGGCACTGTCCCATCAATCCACCCCACGAGGTCTGGGGGGCTTCACAGTGCTCCTTAGGAAATGCTGAGCTTTGATCTCAGGAATCATTATTTTCTCATTTCCAGGAAGGGACTATACCTCCCCATACCCAGATGACATGTTTATTTTTAATTAATTAAAAGAAATTAAAACCAAGAAAATGCCCTTTTAATTATAGCTGAAGCATTTACTGACCAAAATGTTCCCAGGAGTTATTACTGGCAACACATGCTTTCCAGTGCTGAGGAGACTCTGAAGTAGCAGTTTATTCTTCAATCTCCCTCGACTTCCCTTATTCTGGGCTAACTGGGGGAACAATGAAGATCATCTGTTCCACGTGGAGACACAGAAAAGGGCAAGTGGGAGAGCGCGTCTTTATACTGTGCTTGCCACAATCCCCTTCCACCAAGCCAACCACTCTCAGAAGCATCTGTAACACATGAAATGCTTACAATTGGCTATAATCTTGTGGTTGTGCCTTAATTGTGCCTCCCAACGATGCCCCCAACCCCCGGAGCCTGGCAGCAGATCTGTGATTCTGTGGTTCCATCCTGGATTTCCCTCCCACTGTGCCCTTGAATTCAATACCAATCATAATAGCAGGCTCTATTTCTCACGCTGGGGGTCCCCAGATGCTTTCCCAGCAGAACCTACATTCTCTTTCTCCTTTTTCTTTCTTACGTATGCTTCTCCATTCCCAAGGCCAAGTCAGTCCTCTGAGCTCAGCCCCGGGGATGAGGGACTGCCTGCCAATCAATCCCTATAAACCTCTTGAAACTGTCACTCAACCCAGAGTTGCTCCTCCCGGGTCAGCACTAAAGTTCCACATAGCAGAATCCCCATCTTGCATCCTGCCTATTCTTACAGGCTAACTTAGTGTCTGGCACGTAGGAGTTGTGAAATAAACAGCTGTGTTTGACAAGCCCTCGATCCCTGGAAAACTGGCTCAGAGTACAAGAAAGCATTTCACTATAGTGAAGGCACATGGCTTGGGTAGAGAGGTAAGAATTATTTGGTAGTTGTGAAAGGAAGTGGAAAGAATCTTTACAAAATCAGAGAAGACGCCTCAAAGATGGCGACTTAAGGAGACGTTCTGAAGCCAGGTGTGGTGGTGCATGCCTGTGCCACGTGCTCAAGGCCATCTATGGATACATAATTGAATTTGCCTCACTACAAGAGGCAGTATCTCAAAATAAATACATACACACCCACCCCATAAGTTAAAAGAAATAAAAATTCTGAGACCCTCAGCAATGGAAAATACGGAATGAAAAACTTCAGACCATAAATCCTTACTGACTGCTTCACAGAAAGCTGCCCTGAGGGGCTACTGATTGAGACGCACGCTGTGAGGCGCCAGTCAAACAGATCCCACGCGTGGAGATTGCTCCTGATAGTGGACACAAAGCCAACCGAGAAATATGCAGCCAGAGTCCACTCTGTAGGAAGCCACATGCCAGGGTAGCCAGGGGAGGAGAGAGAGCCCAAATCTCCCTGGGTCCCAGAGCTCCTGTGTTCTAGCAAGATCACATGCGTGAAAGAAAGTATGTGCCAACTGCGTCTTGAGTGTGTTCTCCATTTCCCTCACATCCATTCAGCCACACCACACACATCACTCTGCTAGACCAAGGCTAAGTGACCAGCTCCAGCTGGGAAAGTCTCAGGAAATATCACATGGAGTGGGACATTTGGTTATTATTGTTATTGTTATTATTACATAAGTATTATTATACAAGTATTGCCATTAGCTTTGACTTTGACAGTATGGACTAATGATCAGAACAATTTCTGAAATGCAATGTTAATACATCCAGTCTCTGTTCACAAACACATTGGCACTGGTCCTTCTCAGCACCTCTCTCTCATCTCTTCATCTGCCACACTTTGTGGGAAGTGATGAACTAGAAAATCATTAAGGTAAAGAGGATTTATGAGAAGACAGTAAACTAAGCCTACAGAACATCTGGTGACAGCTTGCTGCCACCTTCCTCTCAGGCAACAAACAGGGTCTTCCCATGCTGCAGTTCACTGTCACCACTGAGGTGCTGATGCCACCCTGCCACCCACTCAGAGAGAGAGAGAGAGAGAGAGAGAGAGAGGAGATGCAAAGGAATGTGGCCAGATAGACCTCGGTTAAAGTCCCAATGCTACAAAATGAAGTTAAGGAACACAGGACACTCTGAACACAGTTGGCAGCAGTGTCCCCTTCTATCTCAGAGAATAACTAGTATCTACCTCAATCAATTGTCTGTCTCTCTGAAGTCTGAATGGCTTAACTATGCAACAAACTATCTGTACCTGGTGGGTACACCATGGGACTGGATGCTGCCAAGTGCACTGCTCTCAGTGCACATTTATTGAATGGATGAACTCATGAGGGCATGAGGTCTTCTGGGAAATGCACCATCTTTGAAGCAGAACAAACTTCTTTGGGTGTGTGTGTGTGTGTGTGTGTGTGTGTGTGTGTGTGTGTGTGTTATAGGAGAAAAAATTATTTTCAAAGAAATCTGGCCAAAAATTTTAAATTCCAAACCAGGTAAAGAAAGTAAGTGGTTCTCCATGGGAGAAGTGAAACAGCAAGCACACAGGACTGAACTGCTGAGTTGGTAAATATCAGCTCTTTAAAAGAGAGAGGAGAGAGAAGGAGAGGAAGAGGAAGAGGAAGAGGGAGAGGGAGAGGGAGAGGGAGAGGGAGAGGGAGAGGGAGAGGGGAAGGAGGAGAGGGGGAGAGAGCAAGAGACAGAACAAAAGCTCCCTGTATTCCACCTGTATCTGGTACTGATGAAACAGCCCTGAGCCCTGTACTGGGCAGGGCCATCACTTTTGATTCTCCACTTGATACCTTGTCTCACAAAGTGCTTCTGACACATCAAACACATTTGCCTTTCTGAAGGAGTTGAAAACTCCAAATTAGCAGTGCTTTCTGAGTTGCTTCCAGTATAACGTCAACCTTGTTTGGCTTTTATTGTTTTGGTTTTCTTTTTCCCCTCCTTTTTTGGAAAGAACACTTTTTTGTTTGTTTTTAAAGAAAACTTAACTCCATCACAACTAAATACATTTTAAATGCGCATTCCAAGTGATGTTCTCCACAGCTGCATCAAGAGACAAAATGTGCACTCATGGGCGCCCCTAAATAGCAGTATATGTTTGAACAGGAGCAAACACTCATTAAAAAGATGACATTTTTGATGACCTCGCCTCACTCTGTTTTTATTTCAGTTGTTTGATGTGTATTTGAGGGCTGTGCTGTTTGGCGGTGACGGTTTCCCTTTGCTTTGTTTATTCTGATTTAAATATATTTCTTCCAGGGCTAGAGAGACAGCTCAACTAGTAAAGTGTTTCCAGCACAAGAAGGCTGGGTTCATCTGAAGAAACGAGTGGGGAAAAGTCACCCTTGCTGGTGTGAGCTTGTGTAATATAACTAGGGAAATGTCCCACTGACCTGCCAGTCTAGACTGCTTAGTGAGTTCCAGGCCAGGGACAAAAGGAAAAGGAAGGGGAGGGAAGAGGAGGGGAGGAGAAAAGGAAGGAAAGGAAGGAAGGAAAGAAGGGAGAAATGGTGGGAGGGAGGAAGCAAGGAGAGGAAGTGAGGAAGCAGCTGGTGCCTAGCTCCTGTAGAAGGCCACCTAGGCTAACTCTGGCCTTCACTCCCATACAGAGCATCATATTCTCAAATTCCATCAATTGTGTGTGAGAGTTGGCTCCAGCAATGGTTGCTAATAGGTTCCTGCCTGTCCTCTGGCTTCTTTGTCAGGGGTTTCTATGAGTCAGTGATCAGCCACTCTGGGATGACAGAACAAGACACAGGGCAATTTCTTAATAGCAACTCCATTAATTTATTTTCCTCTTTGGGAATTGTGAAATTAAATTTGGAGGAACCAAATAATTCCTTTCGGCTTCTTCCTATTCGTTAACTCTTTCTGGCTGACAGCACCTGGTCTAGGTATTCAGTCTATCGATCCGTGATAAAGACAAGACAGAGAGCAAGAGCCGGGCAGGCGTCATTGCAGTGATCAGGGCAGACTCTCTCTCTTGGAGAACTGCACAGAGTGCACAAGGCTGGACCAGTGTGCCTCTGTTCAGGCCTCTCAGTGCCAAGAGGAGAGAAGGCACAAAAGGTGGCGAGATTTGTTAAAGGACTGAGATCAACACTGGATCCCATGCTGACTTCCATACTCATGGGCTTCCATTCGACCTCTGAACTCAAGGGACCTGAATCTCAGTCCTGGCTACCACTGATTAGTGATTGTTTTTTAATGACATAAAATACAACTTAAAACATTCAATCTCCAGCAGATCACTGTCAAGTGGACAGTTCACTGGCATTAAAACACTTTTCACAGGGTCTACAAGATGGCTCAGTGGGTAAGGGACAACTGTCACTAGGTCTGATCACCTGAGTTCCATCACAGGGGCCCACATGTTGAAAGGAACCAATTCCCTCCAGCCTCCCTTTACCTTCACAGGAAAACTGTGGCACGCACGCCATGGTGCTCTTGTGTCCCCACCAATAAAGAGATATAATAAAAATCGATGCATCTCATATTGTTGTGCAAACACTGTCATCACTAAAACCCACAAAGTTTTCTTCTTCTCAAACTAATGGGTCATACCCGTCAACCACTCTATTCCTCTCCCAGCCGACAGCAGCCATAATGCTGCTTGCTCTCGTTATGAAGTCCATCTCTCCAGCATGCCACAGAGCAGAGATGCTGGTATTTGTTCTGACTTATTTTGATTCCACTTAATGTGTCTTCAAAGTTCACCTCTGCCTTGCATGGGAGCACTTCCTTCTGTTTTTTTCAGCAGATTGATATTCCATTGTGGGTACAGACATTTGGTTCAGTCACCTACGTGTTGATGGCACTTAGATGGCTCCACCTTCTATGATCAGAAGCTATAAGAATGAACAAAGTCCTGTTCAAGTTTCCTGAGTCCTTTAATCAACTGCTCACTTCCCCAGTGTTTCTAACATCAACTTTGAAATGACAGCAATGTGAATATATACCTTTTCGAGATGTCTGTTTTTAAACTGTTTTGTCTGTTCTCTGTGGGCTACCCAGTATTTCCTTTCAATGGTTGCAACCAGTTGCAAACCATATTCAAGTTTAGACTAAGCAAAGATGAGTAGCTCTGAAGTCGGGTCAAAGCCTGTGGGTTTCATCCTGGCTACAGGGATTTCGGTTATGTACAACAGTTGGGAGATGGGCATCAGAGAGATGGGTCAGTCAGTAAACTACTTGCTTCGTGGACACGAGGACCTGCATTTGATCCACAGCACCCACGTAAATGGTTAGCCATGGTGGTGTAAGCCTGTAGTCATAGATCTGGGGTGGCGGAGACAGGATTCCTGGGACTTGCAGGCTACCCAAGTTTTTCTAATCCTCTAGGTGCAGTAAAAGACATGGTCTCAGAAAGTAAATGAAAGGAGACAGAAGAAGATAGTAACATCAACCTCTGGCCTCCACATTCATGAGCACATACGCATGAACATGAGCACGTGTGTGCTCACACACACACTCCTATATGTAACACACATGCACATACACACACACATATACACACACATATACACACGTGCACACCCATATATAACACACATACATACACATGCATACACAATAT
>JADRCD010243586.1:0-24691 GCA_019843815.1 Montemys delectorum | reverse complement strand
AAAGAAAGAAAGAAAGAAAGAAAGAAAGAAAGAAAGAAAGAAAGAAAGAAAGAAAGAAAGAAAGAAAGAAAGAAAGAAAGGAGAAAACAAGATGTGTCTGATATCTCAGACAATCCTCAGACTACCTTGTTTAAAAAAAAAAAAGGAAGGTCAATAGTTACCGAAAGTGTTTGGGCACTTGGTAGGAGTGAGAGTTATTTTGCCACTTGACTTTTAAAATACCTGAGAAATTACAAGATGGCACTTAGTAAGGACACATTCAGAAAGATCTTCCATGAGCTAATGACTGGAAATGTGAGCTAAAGTATTATGAATACCAAAGGATCACATGTCTCCAAACCCCCAAACCATCTTGGCCCATGGAAATGCTGCAGACAGCAGGGGTCTTGAGTGGTTTGGAAGAGTGCATGAAGACTGATTCAAGGTGGAATCAGGAAGTTTCTCTTGGCTGATTTCTGCTAAGATACATTGAAAAAATAGTGTTCTGAGGAACAACTACCAAGAAGGCTGGGAATTGTTTCCCTAAGTAGTCACATGACAGAAAACAATTGCAATGCCTCAATTATTGTTTTATTATTCATACAAAAGAATAACCCAAACATAAGCTTATTATTTCTGTTAAAATGGTTTTAAAAACTCTTTGTCTTTGTCTCTATCTCTGTCTCTTTCTGTCTCTCTCTCTGTGTGTGTGTGCGCGTGTGTGCGCGCGTGCGCGCATGCGTTGAGTGTATGTGTCTGTTTGTCTATTCATCTGTCTGCATAAGATCTGAAGAGGCTGGAGGAGAGTGTCAGATCCTGAATCTGTAAATGTGAGCTGCCCAGTGGTGCTGGGAACTGAACTCTGGTCCTTTAGGAGAACAATGTATGGCTTTGACCACTGAGCTATCTCTTCTATCCCACATTCCCTTTTTAATCTTTTGAGGTAAGGAGTTGTACAGGCTGGTTTTGTGTGCCAACTTGACACAGGCTGGAGTTATCACAGAGAAGGGAGCTTCAGTTGGGGAAGTGCCTCCATGAAACCCAGCTGTGGGGCATTTTCTCAATTAGTGATCAAGGGGATAGGGCCCCTTGTGGGTCATGCCATCCCTGGGCTAGAAGTCTTGGGTTCTATAAGAGAGCAGGCTGAGCAAGCCAGAAGAAGCAAGCAAGCCAGTAAAGAACATTTCTCCATGGCCTCTGTGTCAGCTCCTGCTTCCTGACCTGCTTGAGTTCCAGTCCTGACTTCCTCTGATGATTAACAGCAATATGGAAGCTGAATAAACCCTTTCCTCCACACCTTGCTTCTTGGTCATGATGTTTGTGCAGGAATAGAAATCCTGACTAAGACAGGACTCATGTTGCCCTTTCTAGTCTTGACCTTGCTATGTAGCTGAGGTCACCTTGAATTTCTGAACCCTTCTACTGCCACTTTACCAGCTCTAAGATTACAGACATGTTTCACCACACCCACTTTATACGTTATGGTGATTAAACCCAGGGCTTTGTACATGCTAGGTGCTAGGCCAACATTCTACCAACTGAATTACATTCCTATTGGATAAAAGAAGCTTAAACTAAATAGCATTAAAATTTTTTCGAGCCTCTACATCTGTATTAGTCAGGTATTGTCAGAGCCTCTCAGGAGATAGCTATATTTAGGCTGGCTTGTCCTTTATTCAATCTCTGCTCCATAGTTAATCTCTGCCACTGAACTAACTAGTACCCTCAGAGTTCCCAGGGACCCAACCACCAATCAAGGACTATACATGGTGGGACTGAATGTTCTGGCAGCATGTGTATAGTAGAGGATTGCAAATTAGATCATCAATAGGAGGAATGGACCTCGGCCTTGTGAAGGTTTTGTGCCCCAGTGTAGGGGAATGCCAGGGCCAATAAGTGGGAGAGGGTAGGGTGGCAGGCATGGGGCAGGGGGAGGCAACAGGGGTTTGTTCTTGTTGTTTTTGTTTGTTTGTTTGTTTGTTTGTTTGTTTTTTGGAGGGGAAACTCGGAAAGGAGAAATTTACATGCAAATAAAGAAAATATCTAATAAAAATTTTTTCAAAAGATTAAAATAAAAGAACCAATGAATGCTTCTCTATGTTCCATAAAGTTTCCTAAAATGCACAGTTATCATTTTCAAATCACAGCTGAATATAGCCATTTTTGCCTCTACCTCCTGCTTGGTGCTGTATTTTCTTTGTAGTCCAGGCTACCCTTAGTCTTCTAAGTGCTGATAGTACTATCCTGAGCCACTTCATTTTGTTAGAATCTTATCATGCCTATTAGCCTAAACAGAGCCTTGATGTTGAAACCTGGCATGATCACCTGCTTCTAAGGAACACTTAGGTATTTTTTCCTTATAAGCTATATTCATTCAAGGCTACCTAATAGTATAAGAACATGTTTACTCAGCGGGGCAGTAGTGGCACACACCTTTAATCCCAGCACTCAGGAGGCAGAGGCAGGCAGATTTCTGAGTTTGAGGCCAGCCTGGTCTACAGAGTGAGTTCTAGGGCAGCCAGGGCTACACAGAGAAACTCTGTCTCAAAACAACAACAACAACTAAAAAAAAAAAATAACAACAAAAAGGAACAAGCATACAATTAAAAGCAAAGATCTTCTAGAATTTGCTTCCCTTTCAAACAGCTCCAATCATTTGAGGACCTCGAGAACCCCTATATTTGATTCAGGTTTAACTTTTTGAAGAGTTAACAAAATTAAGAATGAAAAGTAACTTAGCTGTCTGGGATTATGATGGTATGATGGTGTTTTGTGATAAGTGTTTTGAACGGGAGATGAAGGGTTGATATCTGCATCTCCTTCTTCTCTCTCCCCACTCCTCCCTCTCCTTTCTTCTCCTACTCTGTTTCCTCCCTGTCTTCTTTCCCTCTCTTCTCTCCTACTCCTCTGTCTCTTCCTATTAGACACAGGAGAGTCTTTGACATATATTTGATTCCCTTTTGTAAAACATACTTTTTGATCATCAATATGCTGGCAAAGAGCTTCTAAAAAACAACAGTGTAAACTCTTCTTTATTTCTATTTCTCTTCTTTGTTTCTTTCTTTGTTTCTTTGTTTCTTTCTTTTTTTCTTTTTTCTTTTCTTTTCTTTTTTCTTTTTTTTACTATCCAGGAAGTGGTGACAGCCCAATTTTCTTCTACATCTATGAAATCGAAAGACAGGGTGTTAGGAGGGATTATGGAGAGTTTATGAGACAAACAGCACACCTCACTGCAGCCTTATCTAGCGAAAGGCCCACTTTCCTCCCTAAGCCTCTGGTGGGAGGCTAGAGCTCTGGGCAGGCTGTAAGGGGCGCACATGGCACCATTTATCATCCAGAAGCATCTCTGAAATGGCAAACTTTATTTATCGATCTTTCCATTCTATGTTATCTCCAACAAGCCACAGGAAAAGTAATACATTTTGTATGGATTAATCCTTGTAATGCTACATAACATACTCTAAGAGATAACTCAAACACACTTTGTCTTCTCATTATCTAAACAGACATGTCTCCCTTTAAGCCATCAACCAAGGTCATCACCCAAATGCCCTTGTGGAATATTCATTAATCGAATAACTAATTTGAAATGGACCTTCAAAGCATTATTCATTTCCCCATCATTCTCCCCACATCACTTTAAATGCTTTGTGGGGATAATGATTGGGCTGATGTTTAATTAATTGTGAAATTGTGAATTAAGGCTAAGTTAAAAGATAAATCATTTTTTTAGTGCATGAGAGAAAAAGAGAAAAAGGCAAAAATAGCCTAAGAGCTTGATCAGTGGTTTTCTTGGCAAATGTCCCTTTATTCCCACAACACAACCACATCCTAATTCAAAATTGACCTTTGTGATGCAAATCTTATTTGTCTATTTATTCTTGGTGGTTTTCAAATTCATCACACTGATGCTTTAGGCCATTGCACACAGATCTATATGTGACTTGTTGTTCTCAGTAAGTTTTACTGGAAACTGAGGTGAGGAAAGCAAAGCCATAATTTTGTTTACTTCATGTGATGATCAGAAGTATCTATCTTTAAGGTGATAGAGTTTAGCTTTCATTGTCACCGAAGACCTCCTTATTATGCCTCACTTTCTATCCCCACTCTGTAACAGGAACTCAGTCATTACCTTTGCTTACTGGTTCTTCTCTTGGGCTAGTAGATGTCAATTAGGAACTATAAACAGTCTAAAAACCTGGCATCTTTGTCTTCATATGACATTTGCTCCCTTCTGTTGCCTTGAACCATCTCCATTTCCTCTTTCTATGTCTTCAAAACACTAACATAAGGGTAACTAAGATCTTTTTAATATTCAAAGGAGCATTGCATTTGGTGTGTGTGTGTGTGTGTGTGTGTGTGTGTGTGTGTGTGTGTCTGTAATCAAATACCCAATAAGAAGCAACTTGAGGGAAGAGAGGTTTATCGTGCCTCACAGTTCAGGGAATGTAGGCCATCATGGTAGGCAGAAAAAAAATGGAGACATGAGTGGCTTATAGTATTAGGAGAGCATGAGTGGCTAGTGACATCACAACACTTGGCAGGGAGCAAACAGAGAGCCTGGCCTAAAGTATGGTTGACCTAAATTTGTATAATTCAAATTTCAACCCCTGTGACCCACATTGGCCAAATAAGTTTCACCTTCTTCAGCTAAGTCCCACCACTTAAAGGTCCTGTAAACTGCAAACATAGTACCACCAGAGGGGACAAGTATTCAGGTTGTCTATTGAGAACCAATTTACATATTGTCAATAGACTGTCAACTTCAAGCTTCTTGTGTGTCCTTCTCCAGACCACTGGGACAGTAATTATGGAGTCTCCAGTCATTGCTGGAAAGAGGAGATGATCTGTGTCTAGCTTCCCTCTCTAATTGGTTCCTTTTTCTCTTGAGATCACTTTGGATTTCATGAGCAACAGGTCAGATAGATGAACATTTTATGACAAGAACTGGATCTTCTCATCAGGCACCATCAGCTTTCTTATTATAATAAGACTCTGAATAGCCAGTCTGGGATAATGATCAAGAAGACCATGTCCTGACCAAGACTGATTGACAAGTCATATCCCTGGGCTTTCCCTGCGTAACACCAAAGCTCTTGTTAGCATTTTAGAGTGTCCTAAAGAGGTGATTGCTCTGTTTCTTCTCAGTAGAGTCAAAGTGGATAAATTCATCCTTGAGCTCATCACTAATTATTTCTTATTTGTTCTGAAAGAGTGGCCAACTTGGTTTCCTAGAGCCCCTAAACTTTAATTTCTGGCTCAGGCTTCCAGAAGCTACTGTATTTGTTACTAAAGTTTACTGTCAGATACATGGCAATTTACATTGTATAAACCTACTCATGTTCCTTATTTTAATTAGTATTTCCTTGAGGACAGGGTCAAGTTTTCTTAATTTATGCTACACTGTATGTACTGTGTACTTGTTTCATCAGAATTGGAACACCCTTTCCGTAGGAAATAAATGAAACTTATAAGTCTTAGAAAGTTTCAGAAACATACAATATCCTCAAGGCCCTCCCCAAGGATATATGAGCAGTAAGAATTACTTTAAAGGAGAGACTGTCTAACCACCTCTGATTCTGACTGGCTTATTTGCTTACAAGTCATATAGATAACTTCAGGGATATAGTTTTTGTGAGTCATAAAGTAGGTTGGAGTGGGCTTTTTAGTGTCAGATTGGTCTTAAAAGTATCCATGCTGCTATTGGTTCACAAAGCTTGATGTAGGTGGGACCATTGTTTGACCTGTTATTGGTATCATATTTGAGGTAAATAGACATTTGCTTGCTCCCCAGAAGAAAAATTATGCCACATATTTAACATGTGTGTAGGCTTAGATTTTTCAAAACCAACTTTAACAAGGGTTCTTAAACAGTTCAACCTCCCTTCTAGCCCACTGACCAAAAGTAGGGGAGAAAGATGTTTAATAGGACAAGAGGGATGTGGACATGTTTAGAAGTAGTTGTTTGGGGTGATTCCAATCTTCATTGTCAGAATATCAGTAGTCTAGTCCAAAACATCAAACATGAATCAGTAGTAGGAGTTTAGTTCAATCAGAAAACACTAAACACAGTAGTGGTGGTTCAATCCAAAAGTAACTGCAAGGCTCTGCCAAATTGGTACTAGTGTGTGGAAGCAGAAAGAAGCAACTGGAATGCCATGAGAAATTATTTGGCATGTTTCTTTCTACAAAGTTACAACAAGCAAATATCAGTGAAGAACAGAAAAGTGTGGCAAGGCAAACCAATGCAAGAACATTGTCAACAAAGATCAGTGAAGTGTGCCAAGGCAATCCAATGCAAGAACATTGTCAACAAAGATCAGTGAACTGATGCAAGGTTAACCAATGTAAGTGTGTCATCCATTGTCTCTTGGGTTCTACTTATACTATTTCCAAACATCATGAATCCTTTCATGAATATCCTCTCATAAGACAGCTTCCAGAAAATATCACATGACAGGACTGAGTCTCCAAAAAACCAGAAATTTCCAGTTCACAAGTGTTCTCTGATGAACCTGAGCCTGGATTTGTGCTTGCTTTCCTATCTTCCTGCAACACTTGCTATGTGTGTTCACATGGCTCAGTCATTTTATTCAAGCAACTAGTACAGTAGCAGTAACTTTATCTAAGGTATTCATTTCCCCTCCCTCAGCTTACCATGTCCTCTTAGAGATTACCACTACTTTACATTGTGTTTGCTTTTGCTTTTATTTTCTGACTTTCCTTCTCTGACTAGATGTAACCTCCATAAGGAACCAAACCTATGTATTCTTTTCAGTGGTATATTCCATATGCTGGTAGAAAGGGAATTAATTCAACACTTAATGAATTAATGAACTATTGAAGATTAAAAGCTTTCTCCTATGTTTGCTAAGCTCCAGAGGCTATTATATGAAGACTTATTGAGAATGAAGTGAACAAAGAAAAGCCATCACGAGCATAAAGAGATAGATTCATCATCTGCTGTATCTAAGCATGCCCAAAGCTAACATATCCATGGACATTGTCCATTCATTAGGCAATACATTTCCTTCTTTTTCTAGATGATTTATGTTCTGTTTGTTTCATTTTCAACCAAATAAAAAGTTGAGAAATAGACAGTCACTTGTATGTTATTTCTGTGTTAATTTCATTACCATACCTATAATATCACTTAGTTTCCACTTTATTGATTTATCAGCTTTCCTATATTTATCTATACAAAAAGGCACTTCTGTGTTCCTTTAAGCCTTCTATCATCAAATTCTTTTTAAATACTTGTGTGTATATCTAAATTCTGGAGTTTATCTCTCTGAGTCTGGCTTACCTCATAGTTTACCTGATGCTCATCTTCATCTATGAAATTTCTGGATGATGGAATCTAATTTGAAATCCTTTTTGTGCCTAAGCTGGTCCCAAAGAGCCAGCCAATGTAATACATGTATTATGGTGCCCACTGAGCTAAGGTTCTGACAGATAGAGTAATCCCATAAAGAACATTGGTTCTTACAAAGGTCTAGTTTCAGCTGGTAAATGTTTCTATTATCCCCTTTATTTATCAGCTATATAACCTTATGCAAAACTCTTAACTATTCTTTATGACTTTCTCATCTGTAAGTGCAGAATAACCTAATATTCTGTCTGGTAGACTTAAGAGACAATGCAGCATAGCCAATATTCTTTTAGCATAGCATATTGCAAATAGTAAGTATGTAATATCTGTGGACATGATTGTTTTCATTTTCATAGAATGAGCCTTCCAATAAAATACCAGAAAGCTAGCCAGGCAGTGGTGGCGCACACCTTTAATCCCAGCACTTGGGATGCAGAGAAGGCGGATTTCTGAGTTCAAGGCCAGCCTGGTTTACAGAGTGAGTTCCAGGACAGGCAGGGCTACACAGAGAAACCCTGTCTCAAAAGCACCCCAAATAATGATAATAATAATAATAATAATAATAATAATAATAATAATAATAATAATACCAGAAAGCTGAAAAGCTTTTATACTATCTCATGTGTTTCTTAAAGGTTTGTTGAAAACACGACTGCTGAGTTGGTCAGTAGTGGTGCACATCTTTAATCCTAGTACTTGGTAGGCAGAGGCAAGCAGATTTCTGATTTCAAGACCAGCCTGGTCTACAGAGTGAGTTCCAGGACAGCCAGGGCTACACAGAGAAACCCTGTCTCAAAAAACTAAAAAAAAAAAAAAAAGAAAGAAAAAGAAAAAGAAAAAACAAAAACAAAAAACCCAAAACAAATAAACAAACAAAAAACATGACTGTTTTCATTTTCCTCACCCATATTTCTCCCTGAGTTAATGGACGTGTTTATCATCTATCTTTCTCTCTCTCTTTCTTTCTTTCCTCCTTTTTCTCTTTCTCCCTTTCTTCCTACTCTATCATCTATCTATCTATCTATCTGTCTCTGTCTGTCTATCATCTATTTATCTATCCATCATCTATCTAATCTATCTATCCACCTCTGTACCATATTATAGTGCTTCATGATGTTCATAAAATGAATGTATCCTAACTAATTTAGCAGCCAATTGTTGACTATCACATCTAGCTTGTTTTTCTATTTTGTACTTGACAAAACTATAATAAAGAACATCTTTGTCTTAAAAAAATGAAAAACGTTAGGAAGGATAAGAGTCTTGTTTGCTTTTCTTTAACTCCAACACAGTAACCTCTATACCTAACCAAAAATGGGTAATTAATAATCAGCTAATCATAGCATTTGTTCATATGAATAAGTACAAATTTTGTTACTGATGAAAGAGTTAACATTTTTATTGGATGGTCTTTTATCTTCCCTTTTTCTATGGAGGCTCCTTAAAACTTCCAGGGCACACAGTCATTCACTATGACCAAATTTCCTAAATCTGAGACTTCTTTTCTTCCCTGGACACCTTCCCACCTGAGAGGAAACATCCATGTTATATTTATATCAATATGTTATCTTCCTTAACATATTGAGCCTGGAGCAACCTTTTTCATGTCGTTGGATTTTACTTTAGAAATAAAAGCCTAGGTTTTGTTCAAATCTTTTAAAACCAACCAGACACCCCCCAAAGACCTCCAATCTCCAACAATCTAACACTGAGATTAAATGAGTTTTCAAAAACTCTTTCCTTTACATTTATTTTGATTACTTCTCTGCCCTTAGATCTTATGCCAAGAGTAGCTACCACTAAAATTATCATCTTAAAAGATGGCTCTGTGAATAAATGTCTTAGATGATCAAAGTTTAATCGTTTGGAAATGAGAAATAGGCATGAATGTTTATTAATACCTCCTAGTTTCACCCCAAGTATGAAGAACAAGGACAGTGATCTACTCTGCTTTTGTCTCTCTGGTTTGCCAGATTTCCAATATTTTTGATCTATTTTATTTTTTGGGATCTGATAAAACCAGGGAGAGGTGGGATGTGTGGAAAAAGTGGTTTCAATATACCAGCTAAAAATAGACTTCTACTTGAACACTGTTGAGGGACCAGAAGGCTTCTCTTAACTACTTCCAAATTGTTCTCACAGGAGTGGCTTGGATGGTTATGTGCCCGTGGAGTGGCATACGTGATGTACAGCTTAGATGTTACCAACTGAGATTGGCTGAAGCACACTTATTGCTAACTTAATGTAATAACTGTTGTGGATAAACAAATCAAAATCAAATCCACAGGTCAATTACTCTGAAGAATGCCCAGCTGATTTTCCTGTTTGAAAGAACATTAAAGCTTTTCAGATGAATTAGAGTCTTTCAAGAGATCAACTGATTTGACTAACAAGTGGGCTTTGTGTTTTTGAGCATGTAGGATAATGGTGGAAAGGTCCCCAAGTCACAGGTGTTAAGGAAAAACTCAAACTCCATTCACTTCACAGTGACATGTACCTTAACGACTCCATCGTTTTCTTAGTAGAACACGGTTTTTTTTAAAAAAGATGCCAACCCTGGTAACAATCAATTAAAAACCAAGACCACTTTCTCTTAAGAATGCCAGTATTTAGTGAAGCCCCTTGTGATTTTCCACTGAGGTAACTCAGCTCTAGGGTCAACTAATGAAATGGAACAGTTGGCTGACATTACTGGGTGTAGGGTACAGCTCTGTGTTATAGTGTTTGCCTGGCATGTAGGAAGTACTCAGTTCAATACCTAACACTATCTAAAGAACAAAAAAATAAAAAAAGAATGTTTGACTGTAGGTTGCCCATAACATTGGATGTCAGGAATCAGGAAAATCTCTTTCCTCTCCAAAAACACAGAAAATCAACACAGGGCTGCCAACTCTTTTAGTTGCCAAATCAACTGGCCAAAATCTAAATGAAACAAAATGAAATTACTTGCTACTCTGACTATGACTTAACGAAATGATGGCCTAACAAATGCCAAAGAAGTAGAAAAGACAGGAAAAGACATACGGCCTGAGAATTGAATTGAATGGATTTTTAAAGTTCTTATTGTTCCTTCTGGTGGTATATACCTATAAATCCCAGCCCTTGGGAGACTGAGAATCTATGCTATTTTCATTTCTCTAATTTCATGGATGATGGATATAAGCCTGGCCTCACAGTCAGAGCTGCCACATGACTGACACTGGGCTAACTGGAATGAAATATTGTATTAAAAAAAGTGGGTAAAGGGCAGCCTTGGTGAAGAGTATCCTTTCAAAATTTATGTGCACCTGGAACCTGATCATGATGTACATCATCATGGAACAGAAATTCTTGTAGATATAGGTGAGTTGGGATTTTACTAATGATCCTCTTAGATTTAAAATGAATCACTTGTCCCATAGTTAGTATCCATACTATAGTAAAGAAAAATGTCACATGGAGGAGAGACACTGAGATGTTGAAGGGATGAATAAGGTTAAAAGCTAAGGAATGCCAAATATTTCCAACTCTATTGAGGATATAGATGTTTGTACAGTTGATTCTTTCTCAAAGCGAAGAGAAGAAAACAATTCTACTCACTCCTTGATTTTAGTTTTCTAGCCTCCTGAATTATGAGCCCTTATATTGATAGTATTTGAAGCTACTCTTGTTTGTGGTGATTTGTCACAGCAATCCCAGGAAACTAATACTCTGGGTTTGCTGAATGTGCCATCTTGCCCAGCAGAGAGAATCCCTTCTCACAGTGAAAAAGACAGCATCCTAATGCATCCCAATAAGTCCTTGGATGCATTTAGTCTTAGGATAGACTGGACCTCTGAATTTCACAGTGTGTGAGCCAATAAATTCCACCCAATAAGTTCCCCTATATTTAAACACGTGTGAGCTAAGTTTCTCTCACAGATAGCTGAAAACATCTGATAAAGATATTGGTTAGGGCTGAGAAAATCATATTCATCTTTAAAGGCACAGCCATCATGGCCTTTTCCTAACAAAGGCTTTTCTGGTCACCAGTCCAAAAGGCTAGCTTCTTCATCTAAGTTTCTATAGCACTATTCCCTCTCGAGCATGATACTATTAAGCTCATCTTATCTTTCCTATGGGACCTTTGGCTTTTGAAAGCAAGCATCCATCCTTATCGGCTTTGCTTTATTGAACGGCTCAGTCCCATTTACATGGCAGGTGCTTGGTACATGCTCGATGAATGGATAAATGAAAATGTGAAGGAATAAAAAGCAGGCTTGCACTGTTTGTTGCAGAGAACAGAAGAAAGTAGGTTGTTGTGATATGGACTCACCTCTTGTTCCTAATCATACCAAACACACAAATCCCCAATCCACTTGCCCATAAACTGTTCTGCTAAGGAACCCAGCCAAACCAGAACCACTGTGAGCTGCCATTGGATCAGCTCCTTTGTCACTGGAATAACGAGTAATGGGCAGGCTTTTTGTAAAGGGCAGTTGCTGCTTCAGATCTGAAGTGTCTATCATACCACTCTTTCCTGCATGAAACCTTTCAGAGACTTCCCACTGCTCTCAGGAAAGTTCCAAACTCATGCTCATGCCTTACAAGATGCTATGAGACCTGGCTCTGCCTCATCTTCTTAATCCCATCTCTTCAGTCTGCCCTATGTTCTAGTTTCCAGCCGCACAGTGATAGCCACTCCAGAAGCTTTGCTCTCTCTGTTTTCTCATTTTCCTCCTTCCCTCCCCCCTCTCCTCCCTTCCTCCTCCAGATTTTTGTTCTTCAGAAACTTTTCCCTTCCAACATGCTTTCTATTTTACTCATGCAGGTGTAATTAGTGCTTTCCATATATATGATTTTCTCCAGGGACAGTCCCTCATCCCTGCCTGTGCTCCCAGGTGTTTCTGTACTACTGTAGCATAGCTTTTGCCACAGTGCAATGTGATTAGCCATGTATAGGATAATCTCTCTCATCTCATTGTACTCTTTAATCCTTGTCTACTTGAATGTTTGGATTTCATCACTAGCACCCATATTGCATATAGCACCCATAGCACTCAGGAGGGACACATATTTATCAAATTGTTAAATAAACAGACGGAGAGCTTGAAGGTGAATCACTAAGACCAGATTGAGCTTATTTCTATTATTCTTTGCTCAATTTCCTTCTCAAAAAACAACCAGGCCTTCCTACTTTGAGCAAAGAATGACAATCCAAAGTGTGTTGAGGGTGAGAGAGAGCTCATTTCTAACATAATATCATCGTTGCCATTAAAGACCTTACAGAAACTGAGGTAAGACTGCACAGGCTAATTCAGCAAGAAGTGGTCAGAGACAAAAGGCAATATCTAAGTATGTGCATAGACTAGAAGGAACATACACAACATATATGTAGAGAGCAGAAGGAAGTCAGTTCCCAATTCTTGTCCTAAGAGAAAGGCTGAGGCCTCTCTCTCCTGATTGAAGGGTAAAAAAAGTATGCAAAATAAAAAAAAAAAAAAAAAAAAACAAGTAGGCTTGTTTTTCCTTCTATGAATGAATTTAGTTGCTGTTTTTAAGGTTTTCTTTTGCTCTCTAATCTTCCCTATCTAGCAAATATACAAACTCAGGCCAGCATAGAAGAATCAGAAAGCACCCTACCCCCACCTAGTCTGTGAGAGCAAGGCAGAGTTTTGTTTAGATGAGCCTTTGAATTGCACTTGACCTTGTTTCTTACAACAACAAAGCTTAGTCTATTTTAATTCAAGCAGTTTGCTATCCTTTTCATCTTCAAGACCTGCCATGGAACTTGGCATGCAGGAGATATGAAATAAGTATTGGATGAATGAATAAACAAATGAATAGGTGAGTGGATAGAAAATAATGAACGGTGAAACCATCTGACCAATGACCTTAGACATCATAAAAACAGATTTGGGGGAAAAAAAGAAAGATAGACAAAATAGATGGTACACAGGCATCCTGGGACTTGCAGGAAAAGTTACTTGAGCAAAAGAACTCAGCTGAAAGCATGCATATTGCATCAAAGTCATTGCTTATCAATCTAAATACCGTGTTTCAGTCAAGGATGAGGTTCTCCGATTTATTCTCTGATACCTGTGTTAGCTGATGACCGGCACACAGCATTTAGTTATAAATCCAAGAAAGGGTTCACAGACTACTTGATTTAACAAAAGCTTTCCAGAAGTATTAAACCAGGTGGGGACTCATTTTCAGAATCTCTTTTTGTAGAATTCTGAGTGAGTGATAAGCATCGTCTGGTTTGAAATAGTTTGTAGAAACCCCTAAGAAATTATCATGACATCATCCAGAAGGCAGGGCCTTTGCCCAGGATACTGACGTGAAATTAAACTAACTTTAATCCTTAGGTCATCTTGACAGATAATAAAGGTTGGATGCCTCACTGATGATGACAACATTAGGAGTAGATGTGCTAGAGCAGGCCAGACCAGGCAAGTGCTTTGCAAACAGACTAGTGCAAAGGAAGAGTATTCACCCTAGCTATTAAGGGTTTCTTCCAGACACACTGATGGAGAGAAACTGCTTGCGGAGATGATTCTTGCAAAATAGTTGAGATCTTCTGATGACAGGTTCCTTCTTGTCCTCCACACTTGGTGTCCTGTGACTGTATTCTCATGAATCTCATTTTCCACTTGAATCACAATGGTCTGTTTCTCTATCGTTTTCCATTTTTGGAAAAGTCCATTGGTTATGTACTGCTGCCTAACAAGTTACCCTAAAACCTGGTATATTAATATCTATATTTTAAACTGTATACCTTAAACATATTATTTTATAATCATAAATAATATATAATATAAACACTACACACATTATATTATATGCTATAAAATATGATATATAATATATCATGTTCTATAATATATGATATTTTATGGTTTATTATGTATTTATTACATATAATTATTATGTATAATTATTAGTTATTTTATTTTATAATTATTAAAAAATTATGGTTTCCTTAGTTCAGGTATCTTCGTGTCATATGATTGGGTCTTCTGAATATCTCTCACAAGGTATCAAGTGGAGCTGTAGTCACTGACAGTGAAAGACCTGAGAGATTTGCTTTCAAGCCCAACCATGGGGTTGCTGGCAGGACTCATGTCCTTAGAGGTACCTGAGAAGTTCTTTGAAGCTTTCTTTCCTAGGCACAGTGCATTTACCTGTTCACAAAGTGGTCTCTCAGGGTGATGGCTTGCTTCTTTTATCAGAGCAATCAGGCAAAAAAGGCAGATAGAGAGAACCAAAGTTAGAAACCCGGCAAGATGGATGCCAGGGGGTTGACAAAGTAATTATTAGAGATGCCTCCCTACTACTTATACTGTATTTTATTCATTATAAGTGAGTCAATAGGTGCCGTTTACACACATGTGCACGCACACAGCACACACACACACACACACATTAGAAGGAGATTTTATTGATCATGAATACCAGCAGACAGAGATCACTGGAGGTCATCTAAGAAGAATTCCTAACATGTAGAGCAAACACAAAGTAGGAAAAAATGGTTCACGGAATTTTGTCTCCACTATGCCTCCTGTAGAGGAGAATGGATATCTGTGATTAAGGCACTATGTGTGAGAAATTTCTCTGCTCTAGGCTACAGTTTGAATATTGTTCAACCCCTCTGAAAAGGCTTGGGCTCTGCAGTGATAGTGTTGGGAAGTAGTAAAGCTTAATAGGAGGTCTTTGGGTCGGTGAGGCTTCCTTCAGAAAAAATGGAGATGTTCCTCATGGAACTTGTCGTTCCTGCATGAGGGATTCCATAAAAGCCGGAATTTGGCCCCAGGATCTGTGCTTCCAGCTTAGTCATGTTATCTCTTACTATGTTATATGCAGCTTCCCTTGCCACTTGCCAGGACGGAGTGAAGCCAAGAGGGAGCTGAGATGATTCAGGTGCACTGTCCTTGAATCTACAAAACAGTGAGTGAGGTTTTTCTCTAAAGCATTTGCCAGATGAAAGCATTTCATGGTAGACTAACAAAATATTTTTAAGGGTTAAAGGAAGTTTGGTTAACAAATTGTTTCTGGCCATTTTCAGGCTGCTTTTACCTTTTGTGGGTCATTTCCTTTGCCATGTTGAAGCTTTGCTTGCTTGCTTGCTTGCTTGCTTGCTTGCTTGCTTGCTTGCTTGTTTGTTGGAGTCCTACTTGTTCATTTTTGCTTAATTTTTTGTATCATATCAAAAAATATTACCATGAAAAATATCCTGTGTTTTCTTCTAGGAGTTTTTATGGTCTCATGCCTTACATCCATATCTTTGATGTAGTTTAATTTGGGTTTTGTGTGTCTCATAAAAAAAGTCTAGTTCCATCCATTTTCATATTGATATCTATCTAGGTTTTTTCAACATTGGTTATTATTGAGACTATCCATTCCCTATGTGTTCTTGATGTTCTTTGTAAAAAACAACAACAATAACAACAACAACAAAAACAGGCTTGGGTTTACTTTTTGTGTCCCTGTTCTATTCTGAATAATCCCTCCACAGGTGCCACGTAAAGGAAATGAAATCAGCACCAAATAAATGTGCTCCTGGGCCAACTCTGGTATTTCTTCCAATAGCTAAGATAAGTAAATAATTAAAGTATCTGTTGACAAATGGACAGGCAAAGATATTGGGATATGTGTATATCCCAATAGAACATAGAACATCAACATACAATGGAATATTTTTCAATCTCCAAAAAGGGAAGAGTTTCTGCCATTTGTGACACTACGGGTAAACCTGGAGGACATTATGCTAAGTGACACAAGCCAGACATAGAAATCAAAATATTTCATGATCTCACTTATACGTAGAATCCTTAAAAGAATGAAGTGCACAGAAATGTAGAGCTATGACAGGGAAAGGGGAAGCAGAGCTGTAGCTCAAGTGGCAGAAACATGCAATTCCCTTGAGATGCAAAGGTCTAGTGGTCTAACATGGCAGGGGACTGTGGTTTTTACTGTTGCTGCATATAGAACTCTTGCTAAGAGAGCAGCCTTTAGTTATGCTTCCACAAAAGACTGATTTTGTGTGTTCATAGTACTATAGCAATCCTTTCACTACACATAGCAAAACTTCATATTGTGCATCTTAAACATAGACAATAAAAGTGAAAGAATTTCTTCATTTTACTAGATCTAAAAAGAATGAGAAATGTGCTATATTTACTGCATTCCAGATATGTGCTTGGCATGTATTAACTCACTGAATCTCCTTAAATGACTTAGAAGAGATTATTATCTCATTTCAAAAAAGGGTGACCAAAGAACAGAGAGGTAAAAGACTTTTGCCCAAGTAAGCATGTCTACTTAATGAAAGAATACATATTCCAGTAAAGCAACAAAATCGGGAGTCCAGGCTACTATGTGTTATACCTTATAGCTACCCCTCTCTGGATGTTTCAGATTACCCACTGTTTGGAGCTGAACTGTGCCTCCTCAGTCACATGTGGAAAAGTCCTCTTGTCCTCTAAGGTCTCAGATAAGGCCTGTCCTTTAAGAGACAACTAAGGTTAACTAGGTCATTGAGGTAGGCCCAAATCCTCCTGTGTTATGAATGTCTGAAAAATAAGGAGGAGGAGGGTGGAAAAAAGAAGAGGAGGAGAAGACAAATAAAGTAGTAGTAGTAGTAATAATAATAATAATAATAATAATAATAAAAACAACAACAACAACAATCCTGGAACATTACAAATTTCTGTTGTTTCTGCCACTAGTCATGGTATTTGTTATGGTAGCTCCAGAAAAATTTAACTCCCAAGAGAAACGATAATATCCCAGGATGATGTGGGCCATATCTTATCTGTGGTTCCCAGGATATCCTGGCACAGTCTGGTTTTATTATTTCTGGTGTTGCAGAAAGCCTTTGGGATTTTGCAGCCAGAGAAAAGAGTCATTTTTAGATTGTAAAATTAGGCAAGCTCCATAATTTTTCTATAAAGTTAAAGTAATATTATGTAGCTCACATGGCTGTTGAGGGAATTAATGAGATAATATGAAGATATCTGGCATAGTCCCTGACATATATTAAAATTTTACTTTGTGACACTTATACATCAAATGACAAGTCAAATGCGAAAGCAATTATTGGAAGCACAAAGCAGAAGTATGGTCTCTGGTTTACTCTATGTCCACAAAACTTATAATGAAATGAAAAAAAACATTTAGTTGTCTTTCATTGTGGACATTTTAAAAAACTGATTCATTGTAGCTACTCTTCAGACTTGCTCAGATCCTTATAATCATTCATTGTAAACACAAATGTCGCAAGAGAACTCCCAATGACTTAGTTTCCAGTATCCTATGAATGCTTTGGATTGGAGATGAGCCAGAAAAATTAATACTCATGGTAACAAAAAAATTGCATCAGAAGAACTTCAACTCAAGGAAGTCCCTGCTTACTGAGAGAGATGGCAGGCAGTAAGACAGCTTGTCCATACATTGGGTATACATGATTGGCATCATGAATTCAATCTGAGTCAAATCTAGAATGCTAATAAAACCATCACAATATCAATACCCTTGCAAGTTATATTGATTAGGTTGCATATGGATACCAATGTCAATTGTAGATGATTTTTCAAACATAGAAATGAACAGAGTTTAATATTCATTGGATGACAAAAAGCCTGGGTAAAAATATGTGGGGGATGTTCTGGCAGAAGATAAGAGGATCTAGAGAGAAAATCCTGTTTTAAATTCTTAGAATCTGGGTATACAAAGGATACTTCATTTCTTTCCCTCTTGATAAAAGGACTGCAATTAAAATTCAGCTCAATAAAACTAAAGAATTGGGCTGTGGACTGAATTGTGTCCTCTCTCAAATCCTATGCCGAGGCCTTAACCTTTCAGTGAGATTGTGTTTGATGATAGGGCTTTTGGGAAGTAATTACAGTTAAATGAGGTTAACAAGGACAGGTTATCATCTGATGGAATTGGCTGCAGGGACTCAATCTGACCTGACATCAGCCATCTTAAGTCATAACCCCCCACAATTGCTCAAGAATTACTCCAGAATGTTTTCTTTATGCAGTTTTTCTGCATACTACCAATAGATAGAATTATTGGAATGATGGGTAGAACTTCCCCCACAGGACCTGAGAAAATTCTGCTTGCTGACACCCTCATGTCACCATGAGATAAAATAAGACCGTTCTAGCTTAGAGAAGAATCACTTTGATCCTAATTGCTAGCTAAGGTCCTCCCTCTGAGTTAATTGGCAGGTGTCCACTGGTGTTATCACAGCCTTTGATCATGCTCTGTCAGGAAGTCCTTAAATAAACTACATCTTGCAACAACCCTAGACTTCATAATGGTGGATTTACAGATTATTGCCCAACACTCTGACACTTTAAGACACTGGGAACTGTGGATTAGATGGTATTATTCCTTACAATCTTTTTTTTTTTCCAGGAACTATGTGAAAACAATTCCATTGTCAAGGGCAGTAGGTACACACACCAATGCTTGCAGAACCCTGTTTCTCTGGTTTTCAGACCCTAGAACTTCTGAACCCCTATGTTAATGATCAAACCCTCCTCAGCTTCATAAAAATGTGCTGGCCACCGTACATGCTCAATACGTGCAATAGATACTCTATTGCTCCCATTAACTCCATGTCTCTCCTTCTGGCTCCTCATGATCACAGTATCTGCTGTGATCCTGAAGCCTCTTGGTGAGAATACTTGCAGCTAAAAACAACAGTTTTCTGTCCCATCTTGTCTCCAGCTGTGTATGAGGAAGGTAATGCCATTTTTCTCTTCTGTGGTTTGTGTTGGGTGATCTGCTCAGACAACTGTGTCTGCTGAGTAATTTATCAAAAGCCCCTAAATATGACATAGGGGAGTGTGCTTTTCCCCTCAGACAAACACAGCTCTCTCTCCCCAGTTAACTCCAAAAGAAAGTTCCCAATGTCTTATGCCCCTTTGGTATCTGATACATTTATGAAAGACAGGTAAAAAGAGGTGTTGCCTTATAAATACTATCCAAGCTAAGCATTCATTGGGAATATGACTGTTTTTATCTTTTTACACTATCTGAAGACAATTCCTTGTCTCTCCTTGCAAAAGTCTCAGTATGTCTTATTTTAGAACTTACTTAAAAGAATGATTTTTTATCAAATTGGCCTCAAGAGTCTTTTACTGTTTCTCCTTCAAAAAATGGCATTCTTTTTCTTGTAAAGAATGCTAAGGAAAAATGATAAAAATCTACAGTCCTTTATCCTGCATTTTAAAATGCAAGAAATGAAAATCAAATAAAGTAGGTCAAGGCATCTATGGAGCTAACAACTAGAGCTTCTCCACATCAGCAAATAGTAACGATGATAGGCAATCAAAAGTACTATAACTTCTTTTAGTGTGAGAAAATGTTACCAAGAGGTCAGCACTCTATTTCTTACATTGGCCAAGGAAACAGAACAAATCCAATCTTATAAGTTGATAACTTGTGACTTTGTAGGTAGCCATTTTGTATATTTAAATAAACCTACTTCATTTTGCATTTGCTCAGACTGTGCAATGAGTAGGCACACTCAACTCATTAACTCCAAGTGAAGTCTGTCTAAATGTCGCCTGTGATTCAGTGTATAAAGCCCTTAGGGATATGAAGCAATATTTAAAATTGGACAGTTGGAAGGAACAAAATGGAGCAGAGTGTGAGGAGGAATAATACTTGAATTTGAGACTGGAAGTACCTGAGGGAAAACTTCAAGTCTCTGGTTTATTTTGAGATTGGAGAAGGTTATGAATATCCCCCATTATTCTGGAACATAATAGCACTCAGTTGGACAAATATAATAAAATGTGTAAGTAAAATTAAATGATGGAGCTATTATTCTTTCTAATAATAGAAATTCTAATATCCAAGATGCCTGCTACTTTCCTACAATGAGAAAGAAAAACTGAAAAACCTCTAAAACAGCCCATCACTATCAATATAATGAACTATTTTTTTAAAGTCATCCGATACCAATGAATTCTTTAACTATTTGCATGATAAAGAGGAAAAGCTGCTTTAGTTAATAGAGAAGAGGGATTGAGTTGAGCAGTGCACCATGAGTACTATCTGCTGAGGCATCTAATCTCTCATCTCCTAAATATACAGCCTGCTTTGTTAAAGTGTTTATAATGTCATTACTGTGCCTATACAAAATTGGAACCAGTACTTGATGAGATGTCTTATATGTCTATTTTTCAAACCAGCTAAGGTCCTGATCCTCTGGAGTCTATGCTAATCTCTCCTTATGAAAAAACCAGCCCTGTTATGTCTAGACAATAGTGAAAGCCAGTCCTTCAAAGTAAAGGACATTGGTTTGCAGTAATTGTTCTACCATTTTGAGGGCACTAGCAGCTAAATTTATCTAGGAAGTCTTTCATGTTCCATGAACCCTTGACTCTGACTTTGCTCCCCATATGCTTCATCCAAAAACACTTTTTATGAACTCTTTGATCATTTTAAACAATGTATTTTGATCATATGCATCCCAACTCCTCCCTTTATGCCTCCCAGACATTACTACCCACAACTTCATGTCCTATTTACTTACTTACTTACTTACTTACTTACTTACTTACTTACTTACTTACTTAAACAATCCATAAGCTTCAAGCTGTGAAATCTGAGTAGTTCAAGATCAGCTCATGCCTACTTTTGGTGTCAAATTTACTGAACATTTCTGTTGAACTCACTCCATGCCTTCCAGTAATTTCTAACTTAGTCTCAGAGATGTCTAAAGTGCTCTACTTCTGTTCTTGGGATTTTTCAGAACTTTAAGTCTACCTAAACTCTCCATTAGTAAAAAGAGTTTCCAACCATAACCAGCCACTAGTACTTGGTGGATTACTCGGGGTTCTCTAGAGTAACAGAACTTATAAAATGACTCTCTTTTCCTAGAGAGAAAGAAAGAAATCTACAGATTCATTCTATAAGCTCTGTTCTTCTATGTATATGCAGAGGATTTATTAGAATGACTTACAGGCTGGACCATATCCAGCATAATTATGTTCCTTATGGAGTTCTTTTAAACAATTAAAACTAAATTTATAGGACTTATAAAGAAGGGGAAGGGGAGAAGAGAAGGAAAGAGGAGACTGGATGGAGATGACTCAGTCAGTCAAAAGTTTGCCTCACAAGCATGAGGACCCAAGTATCTCAGAGCGCAAGTAAAATCTGGGTTTCATAGTGCCTATCTGTAATTGTAATGTTCCTATGGTAGTATGGGAAACAAAGATAATGACCTTGGGCATTCAATATTTCTGGCATCTGAAGTGAGGGTAGTTTCATGGAACTGAGCTCCTAACCTGTGAGGGCTGCATTCTAGGTAGTTAGTAGCAGAAATAAAGTTAAATTCTCAAACTCCAGGTGTGAGCCCAGAAATGATTGCTGTGGTAAAAAAAAAAAAATCACACAGACACACACAAACACACAGACACACACAGGCGCACAGGCACACAGACACACACACACACACACACACACACACACACACACACATACACACATGTGCGCGCGCATACACCACCAAAACTATATGAACAAATAAATAGCTTTTAAAAAAATACAAGAATATTCTCTGATATACATGTATATGTGTATGTGTGTATGTACGTACGTGTGTATAAGAAATAGAGTTTTAAAAAATGGAGAAAGGGGAAGGCAACACTATATACGTGGAAATTATTTTGCATATTGCTAACACCATCACATATTTAAGGTGGTTAACATTAACCTCCTGCTACAAAGAAAGAAAATGGATGAAATGGTATCTTATCAACTCAGCTACCCCATAGACAAGTGTTCTGGAAGACAAAGCTTGAAAATGTCATTTCCAGACTCTAATTGTTTGTAAGGCTAAATCCTTAGTTCAGGAAGAAGGCTAAATCCTGACTAGGTAGATTTAAGTGTCCAAGTCTAAAAGTTTGGGAATTTAGGCGTTTCTCTTTACAAAAACAAATTTAAAATTATAAATGGTTTCTTGGTCATGAGAATGACTATATATTTAGAATAGGTATAGAAATTACAACAAAAAACAAAAATCTTAAATGCTTCCAAATATCACAAACATCTCAGAAAGTAACAATGTATTAATGAAGCTCTTCACACATCTCTGTAATACTTTTTGCTATATCATCTCTGATTGCTTCTTCACATAACAAGAATTTTGAAGGGTAATTATTTCTAGAAAAATAAAAAGTAAGCATTCTCTTAGCATTATTGATTGACATGCTCTTTAATAGCAATGATTTAGGATTTTATTTTTTTTTACTTTTAACACTAATTACCAGTAACATCTCATAAATTTGAGGAAATTGCTATCAAGGCTCTTTCCCATTTATAATCCTGATATCTTGCACATTTGGAAATTCTGATGAGTTGTATTTCTTTTTGTCATTATCACAGAGGCAAATGTTTGGACTATTTGTGATTGCAGACTTTAGATTGTAATCCACATATTCTTGACAGGAGTGCTTTTTTTAGGCAACAAGGGTGACAAGTGAGTTTTACCTACACTTGATTCTGTCTCACTATATTTTCTACCATGGGCTTTGCCTCCAGGATCCTCATACTTCCTGTGACATAACACATTATTATATCATGCAGGTCTGACCTGTGACCTTTGTGGTGACATGGAGTAAGTTAATGAGTAATTGATGGGACAAAGTCTGAAAGCTAATTATTTGTCTGCCTGCCTACCTGTCTGCCTGTCTGCCTGTCTATCTATCTATCTATCTATCTATCTATCTATCTATCTATCTATCTATCTATCTACCTATCTATCTATAACAAGGAAGACAGAGAGTATCTAAAGAATGTATGACAGAGAAGAGACATATAATAGTATGCCAGTGAACACATGAGTGTACAAACAACTGGGATTTTTCCCATCCATCTTCCCCCAATTGCTGACAGCCACATCTATGCCATCTGACTTTGAGGAACATATTTTATAGTGGGGCCTGGAGTAAAAAGAAAGGATCTTAGGAAATTGGAACTCAAGATTTTCAAGATTTTCATATCTGCAGAACCTTAAACAAGGTTTTTGTACTTCAAAGTGTCTAAAGCTCACTTTTAGATAACACAACTCTTGTACCAGCCAGTGATTTCCTCAGTGCCTATAGTGGTAGAGAAGCTAAGCTTGTCATAAAGCTTAATTGAGGGTGCCTTAGTATTTGGCTGTTGTTTGAGAAAAATC
Organism: Montemys delectorum; assembly: GCA_019843815.1. Classification (NCBI taxonomy): domain Eukaryota; kingdom Metazoa; phylum Chordata; class Mammalia; order Rodentia; family Muridae; genus Montemys; species Montemys delectorum. Next base: position 1,178 of record JADRCD010243586.1, on the reverse strand, counting down.
ATTGTCAATGACTAAGTAACTAGACACCTAAAGCAAGAGGAGACATTTCCCTGTATATGTCAACTGGTAGTACTAGGATAGAATAGACTACAAGAAAAATCCAAAACAGCAATTAGGTAGTCTCATAACTCTTCCACCTCTTTATTGAGGAAAAGCTACATTTTACATTTGAACAAAAAATTAATAACTTGTTTAATATTGTGATATAATGCTGCACACATACATGTATACATACACATACATCTGTATATACATGTATTCATATACACATATATGAATATACATTTTCTGCCCTTGCCACCTGAGACAAAGTTTCTAAAAATACTTGTAATTTCTGACTGATGAGATGACAGAAACATTGTGCATGGAGCTTCATGACATCCTAGAACACAAGTGCATCTTTTCTTCTAACTAAACAACTTTTCTGGACTTCTTTATAATTTCAAGATGGGGAATGAATGGGGGACAGAAAAGACAGTTCATACTTAAAGGCCTGGAGTTTTCAACCCCATTTCTCAATCTCTAAGAAGATAGGGATGAGGAATTGAGTTGCTAATAAATTACTTTTGTATAATAAAGCTTTGTACAAATATCCAAAATACAGAGCACACACACACACACACACACAGACACACACACACACACACACACACACACACACACAACTTAACAGCAAAAACAACGTGAGCTAATAGATAGCTTTCTTATTTTTTTAGTATAGAATAGAGTTTATTCAGGGCATGGGGAGGGTAGTCAAGAGGGTAGTAGAGGCAGAGAAAGGCAGAGAGAGATTGTAGAGTAGAGGTCAGCCATGAGCATGTGGGGAGAGGGGGTAAGGGAATGGGGAAGGAGAAGGGAAGGGCCAAGGGGACAGAGTGGGAGCAAGAAGGGAAGAGCAAGAGAGGAACAAGAGCTAGCTTTCTTATAAATACAAGAATATTATCTAATATATGTGTGTGAATATGGATACATATGTATGTACGTGTGTGTGTGTGTGTGTGTGTGTTTGTTTCTGTGTGTCTGTGTATCTATGTATGTGTGTATACTTAGTCATTCTAAAATTCTGAAGTTGTCTGTAAAACCTTCAGCCTTATGATAGAGCCAGTAGGATAGGAAAGGACAAATACAGTCCAAATTTTGTTGTCCCTACCAGGATAATTAGCACAATATAAGATTCC
>JADRCD010243585.1:0-20375 GCA_019843815.1 Montemys delectorum | reverse complement strand
TGTGTGTGTGTGTGTGTGTGTGTGTGTGTGTGTGTGTGTGTGTGTGTCTGTAATCAAATACACAATAAGAAGCAACTTGAGGGAAGAGAGGTTTATCGTGCCTTACAGTTCAGGGAATGTAGGCCATCATGGTAGGCAGAAAAAAAATGGAGACATGAGTGGCTTATAGTATTAGGAGAGCATGAGTGGCTAGTGACATCACAACACTTGGCAGGGAGCAAACAGAGAGCCTGGCCTAAGTATGGTTGACCTAAATTTGTATAATTCAAATTTCAACCCCTGTGACCCACATTGGCCAAATAAGTTTCACCTTCTTCAGCTAAGTCCCACCACTTAAAGGTCCTGTAAACTGCAAACATAGTACCACCAAAGGGGACAAGTATTCAGGTTGTCTATTGAGAACCAATTTACATATTGTCAATAGACTGTCAACTTCAAGCTTCTTGTGTGTCCTTCTCCAGACCACTGGGACAGTAATTATGGAGTCTCCAGTCATTGCTGGAAAGAGGAGATGATCTGTGTCTAGCTTCCCTCTCTAATTGGTTCCTTTTTCTCTTGAGATCACTTTGGATTTCATGAGCAACAGGTCAGATAGATGAACATTTTATGACAAGAACTGGATCTTCTCATCAGGCACCATCAGCTTTCTTATTATAATAAGACTCTGAATAGCCAGTCTGGGATAATGATCAAGAAGACCATGTCCTGACCAAGACTGATTGACAAGTCATATCCCTGGGCTTTCCCTGCGTAACACCAAAGCTCTTGTTAGCATTTTAGAGTGTCCTAAAGAGGTGATTGCTCTGTTTCTTCTCAGTAGAGTCAAAGTGGATAAATTCATCCTTGAGCTCATCACTAATTATTTCTTATTTGTTCTGAAAGAGTGGCCAACTTGGTTTCCTAGAGCCCCTAAACTTTAATTTCTGGCTCAGGCTTCCAGAAGCTACTGTATTTGTTACTAAAGTTTACTGTCAGATACATGGCAATTTACATTGTATAAACCTACTCATGTTCCTTATTTTAATTAGTATTTCCTTGAGAACAGGGTCAAGTTTTCTTAATTTATGCTACACTGTATGTACTGTGTACTTGTTTCATCAGAATTGGAACACCCTTTCCGTAGGAAATAAATGAAACTTATAAGTCTTAGAAAGTTCCAGAAACATACAAGATCCTCAAGGCCCTCCCCAAGGATATATGAGCAGTAAGAATTACTTTAAAGGAGAGACTGTCTAACCACCTCTGATTCTGACTGGCTTATTTGCTTACAAGTCATATAGATAACTTCAGGGATATAGCTTTTGTGAGTCATAAAGTAGGTTGGAGTGGGCTTTTTAGTGTCAGATTGGTCTTAAAAGTATCCATGCTGCTATTGGTTCACAAAGCTTGATGTAGGTGGGACCATTGTTTGACCTGTTATTGGTATCATATTTGAGGTAAATAGACATTTGCTTGCTCCCCAGAAGAAAAATTATGCCACATATTTAACATGTGTGTAGGCTTAGATTTTTCAAAACCAACTTTAACAAGGGTTCTTAAACAGTTCAACCTCCCTTCTAGCCCACTGACCAAAAGTAGGGGAGAAAGATGTTTAATAGGACAAGAGGGATGTGGACATGTTTAGAAGTAGTTGTTTGGGGTGATTCCAATCTTCATTGTCAGAATATCAGTAGTCTAGTCCAAAACATCAAACATGAATCAGTAGTAGGAGTTTAGTTCAATCAGAAAACACTAAACACAGTAGTGGTGGTTCAATCCAAAAGTAACTGCAAGGCTCTGCCAAATTGGTACTAGTGTGTGGAAGCAGAAAGAAGCAACTGGAATGCCATGAGAAATTATTTGGCATGTTTCTTTCTACAAAGTTACAACAAGCAAATATCAGTGAAGAACAGAAAAGTGTGGCAAGGCAAACCAATGCAAGAACATTGTCAACAAAGATCAGTAAAGTGTGGCAAGGCAATCCAATGCAAGAACATTGTCAACAAAGATCAGTGAACTGATGCAAGGTTAACCAATGTAAGTGTGTCATCCATTGTCTCTTGGGTTCTACTTATACTATTTCCAAACATCATGAATCCTTTCATGAATATCCTCTCATAAGACAGCTTCCAGAAAATATCACATGACAGGACTGAGTCTCCAAAAAACCAGAAATTTCTAGTTCACAAGTGTTCTCTGATGAACCTGAGCCTGGATTTGTGCTTGCTTTCCTATCTTCCTGCAACACTTGCTATGTGTGTTCACATGGCTCAGTCATTTTATTCAAGCAACTAGTACAGTAGCAGTAACTTTATCTAAGGTATTCATTTCCCCTCCCTCAGCTTACCATGTCCTCTTAGAGATTACCACTACTTTACATTGTGTTTGCTTTTGCTTTTATTTTCTGACTTTCCTTCTCTGACTAGATGTAACCTCCATAAGGAACCAAACCTATGTATTCTTTTCAGTGGTATATTCCATATGCTGGTAGAAAGGGAATTAATTCAACACTTAATGAATTAATGAACTATTGAAGATTAAAAGCTTTCTCCTATGTTTGCTAAGTTCCAGAGGCTATTATATGAAGACTTATTGAGAATGAAGTGAACAAAGAAAAGCCATCACGAGCATAAAGAGATAGATTCATCATCTGCTGTATCTAAGCATGCCCAAAGCTAACATATCCATGGACATTGTCCATTCATTAGGCAATACATTTCCTTCTTTTTCTAGATGATTTATGTTCTGTTTGTTTCATTTTCAACCAAATAAAAAGTTGAGAAATAGACAGTCACTTGTATGTTATTTCTGTGTTAATTTCATTACCATACCTATAATATCACTTAGTTTCCACTTTATTGATTTATCAGCTTTCCTATATTTATCTATACAAAAAGGCACTTCTGTGTTCCTTTAAGCCTTCTATCATCAAATTCTTTTTAAATACTTGTGTGTATATCTAAATTCTGGAGTTCATCTCTCTGAGTCTGGCTTACCTCATAGTTTACCTGATGCTCATCTTCATCTATGAAATTTCTGGATGATGGAATCTAATTTGAAATCCTTTTTGTGCCTAAGCTGGTCCCAAGGAGCCAGCCAATGTAATACATGTATTATGGTGCCCACTGAGCTAAGGTTCTGACAGATAAAGTAATCCCATAAAGAACATTGGTTCTTACAAAGGTCTAGTTTCAGCTGGTAAATGTTTCTATTATCCCCTTTATTTATCAGCTATATAACCTTATGCAAAACTCTTAACTATTCTTTATGGCTTTCTCATCTGTAAGTGCAGAATAACCTAATATTCTGTCTGGTAGACTTAAGAGACAATGCAGCATAGCCAATATTCTTTTAGCATAGCATATTGCAAATAGTAAGTCTGTAATATCTGTGGACATGATTGTTTTCATTTTCATAGAATGAACCTTCCAATAAAATACCAGAAAGCTAGCCAGGCAGTGGTGGTGCACACCTTTAATCCCAGCACTTGGGATGCAGAGAAGGCGGATTTCTGAGTTCGAGGCCAGCCTGGTTTACAGAGTGAGTTCCAGGACAGGCAGGGCTACACAGAGAAACCTTGTCTCAAAAGCACCCCAAATAATGATAATAATAATAATAATAATAATAATAATAATAATACCAGAAAGCTGAAAAGCTTTTATACTATCTCATGTGTTTCTTAAAGGTTTGTTGAAAACATGACTGCTGAGTTGGTCAGTAGTGGTGCACATCTTTAATCCTAGTACTTGGTAGGCAGAGGCAAGCAGATTTCTGATTTCAAGACCAGCCTGGTCTACAGAGTGAGTTCCAGGACAGCCAGGGCTACACAGAGAAACCCTGTCTCAAAAAACTAAAAAAAAAAAAAAAAGAAAGAAAAAGAAAAAGAAAAAACAAAAACAAAAAACCCAAAACAAATAAACAAACAAAAAACATGACTGTTTTCATTTTCCTCACCCATATTTCTCCCTGAGTTAATGGATGTGTTTATCATCTATCTTTCTCTCTCTCTTTCTTTCTTTCTTTCCTCCTTTTTCTCTTTCTCCCTTTCTTCCTACTCTATCATCTATCTATCTATCTATCTGTCTCTGTCTGTCTATCATCTATTTATCTATCCATCATCTATCTAATCTATCTATCCACCTCTGTACCATATTATAGTGCTTCATGATGTTCATAAAATGAATGTATCCTAACTAATTTAGCAGCCAATTGTTGACTATCACATCTAGCTTGTTTTTCTATTTTGTACTTGACAAAACTATAATAAAGAACATCTTTGTCTTAAAAAAATGAAAAACGTTAGGAAGGATAAGAGTCTTGTTTGCTTTTCTTTAACTCCAACACAGTAATCTCTATACCTAACCAAAAATGGGTAATTAATAATCAGCTAATCATAGCATTTGTTCATATGAATAAGTACAAATTTTGTTACTGATGAAAGAGTTAACATTTTTATTGGATGGTCTTTTATCTTCCCTTTTTCTATGGAGGCTCCTAAAAACTTCCAGGGCACACAGTCATTCACTATGACCAAATTTCCTAAATCTGAGACCTCTTTTCTTCCCTGGACACCTTCCCACCTGAGAGGAAACATCCATGTTATATTTATATCAATATGTTATCTTCCTTAACATATTGAGCCTGGAGCAACCTTTTTCATGTCGTTGGATTTTACTTTAGAAATAAAAGCCTAGGTTTTGTTCAAATCTTTTAAAACCAACCAGACACCCCCCAAAGACCTCCAACCTCCAACAATCTAACACTGAGATTAAATGAGTTTTCAAAAACTCTTTCCTTTACATTTATTTTGATTACTTCTCTGCCCTTAGATCTTATGCCAAGAGTAGCTACCACTAAAATTATCATCTTAAAAGATGGCTCTGTGAATAAATGTCTTAGATGATCAAAGTTTAATCGTTTGGAAATGAGAAATAGGCATGAATGTTTATTAATACCTCCTAGTTTCACCCCAAGTATGAAGAGCAAGGACAGTGATCTACTCTGCTTTTGTCTCTCTGGTTTGCCAGATTTCCAATATTTTTGATCTATTTTATTTTTTGGGATCTGATAAAACCAGGGAGAGATGGGATGTGTGGAAAAAGTGGTTTCAATATACCAGCTAAAAATAGACTTCTACTTGAACACTGTTGAGGGACCAGAAGGCTTCTCTTAACTACTTCCAAATTGTTCTCACAGGAGTGGCTTGGATGGTTATGTGCCCGTGGAGTGGCATACGTGATGTACAGCTTAGATGTCACCAACTGAGATTGGCTGAAGCACACTTATTGCTAACTTAATGTAATAACTGTTGTGGATAAACAAATCAAAATCAAATCCACAGGTCAATTACTCTGAAGAATGCCCAGCTGATTTTCCTGTTTGAAAGAACATTAAAGCTTTTCAGATGAATTAGAGTCTTTCAAGAGATCAACTGATTTGACTAACAAGTGGGCTTTGTGTTTTTGAGCATGTAGGATAATGGTGGAAAGGTCCCCAAGTCACAGGTGTTAAGGAAAAACTCAAACTCCATTCACTTCACAGTGACATGTACCTTAACGACTCCATCGTTTTCTTAGTAGAACACGTTTTTTTAAAAAAAGATGCCAACCCTGGTAACAATCAATTAAAAACCAAGACCACTTTCTCTTAAGAATGCCAGTATTTAGTGAAGCCCCTTGTGATTTTCCACTGAGGTAACTCACCTCTAGGGTCAACTAATGAAATGGAACAGTTGGCTGACATTACTGGGTGTAGGGTATAGCTCTGTGTTATAGTGTTTGCCTGGCATGTAGGAAGTACTCAGTTCAATACCTAACACTATCTAAAGAACAAAAAAATAAAAAAAGAATGTTTGACTGTAGGTTGCCCATAACATTGGATGTCAGGAATCAGGAAAATCTCTTTCCTCTCCAAAAACACAGAAAATCAACACAGGGCTGCCAACTCTTTTAGTTGCCAAATCAACTGGCCAAAATCTAAATGAAACAAAATCAAATTACTTGCTGCTCTGACTATGACTTAACGAAATGATGGCCTAACAAATGCCAAAGAAGTAGAAAAGACAGGAAAAGACATACGGCCTGAGAATTGAATTGAATGGATTTTTAAAGTTCTTATTGTTCCTTCTGGTGGTATATACCTATAAATCCCAGCCCTTGGGAGACTGAGAATCTATGCTATTTTCATTTCTCTAATTTCATGGATGATGGATATAAGCCTGGCCTCACAGTCAGAGCTGCCACATGACTGACACTGGGCTAACTGGAATGAAATATTGTATTAAAAAAAGTGGGTAAAGGGCAGCCTTGGTGAAGAGTATCCTTTCAAATTTTATGTGCACCTGGAACCTGATCATGATGTACATCATCATGGAACAGAAATTCTTGTAGATATAGGTGAGTTGGGATTTTACTAATGATCCTCTTAGATTTAAAATGAGTCACTTGTCCCATAGTTAGTATCCATACTATAGTAAAGAAAAATGTCACATGGAGGAGAGACACTGAGATGCTGAAGGGATGAATAAGGTTAAAAGCTAAGGAATGCCAAATATTTCCAACTCTATTGAGGATATAGATGTTTGTACAGTTGATTCTTTCTCAAAGCGAAGAGAAGAAAACAATTCTACTCACTCCTTGATTTTAGTTTTCTAGCCTCCTGAATTATGAGCCCTTATATTGATAGTATTTGAAGCTACTCTTGTTTGTGGTGATTTGTCACAGCAATCCCAGGAAACTAATACTCTGGGTTTGCTGAATGTGCCATCTTGCCCAGCAGAGAGAATCCCTTCTCACAGTGAAAAAGACAGCATCCTAATGCATCCCAATAAGTCCTTGGATGCATTTAGTCTTAGGATAGACTGGACCTCTGAATTTCACAGTGTGTGAGCCAATAAATTCCACCCAATAAGTTCCCCTATATTTAAACACGTGTGAGCTAAGTTTCTCTCACAGATAGCTGAAAACATCTGATAAAGATATTGGTTAGGGCTGAGAAAATCATATTCATCTTTAAAGGCACAGCCATCATGGCCTTTTCCTAACAAAGGCTTTTCTGGTCACCAGTCCAAAAGGCTAGCTTCTTCATCTAAGTTTCTATAGCACTATTCCCTCTCGAGCATGATACTATTAAGCTCATCTTATCTTTCCAATGGGGCCTTTGGCTTTTGAAAGCAAGCATCCATCCTTATCGGCTTTGCTTTATTGAACAGCTCAGTCCCATTTACATGGCAGGTGCTTGGTACATGCTCGATGAATGGATAAATGAAAATGTGAAGGAATAAAAAGCAGGCTTGCACTGTTTGTTGCAGAGAACAGAAGAAAGTAGGTTGTTGTGATATGGACTCACCTCTTGTTCCTAATCATACCAAACACACAAATCCCCAATCCACTTGCCCATAAACTGTTCTGCTAAGGAACCCAGCCAAACCAGAACCACTGTGAGCTGCCATTGGATCAGCTCCTTTGTCACTGGAATAACGAGTAATGGGCAGGCTTTTTGTAAAGGGCAGTTGCTGCTTCAGATCTGAAGTGTCTATCATACCACTCTTTCCTGCATGAAACCTTTCAGAGACTTCCCACTGCTCTCAGGAAAGTTCCAAACTCATGCTCATGCCTTACAAGATGCTATGAGACCTGGCTCTGCCTCATCTTCTTAATCCCATCTCTTCAGTCTGCCCTATGTTCTAGTTTCCAGCCGCACAGTGATAGCCACTCCAGAAGCTTTGCTCTCTCTGTTTTCTCATTTTCCTCCTTCCCTCCCCCCTCTCCTCCCTTCCTCCTCCAGATTTTTGTTCTTCAGAAACTTTTCCCTTCCAACATGCTTTCTATTTTACTCATGCAAGTGTAATTAGTGCTTTCCATATATATGATTTTTTCCAGGGACAGTCCCTCATCCCTGCCTGTGCTCCCAGGTGTTTCTGTACTACTGTAGCATAGCTTTTGCCACAGTGCAATGTGATTAGCCATGTATAGGATAATCTCTCTCATCTCATTGTACTCTTTAATCCTTGTCTACTTGAATGTTTGGATTTCATCACTAGCACCCATATTGCATATAGCACCCATAGCACTCAGGAGGGACACATATTTATCAAATTGTTAAATAAACAGACGGAGAGCTTGAAGGTGAATCACTAAGACCAGATTGAGCTTATTTCTATTATTCTTTGCTCAATTTCCTTCTCAAAAAAACAACCAGGCCTTCCTACTTTGAGCAGAGAATGACAATCCAAAGTGTGTTGAGGGTGAGAGAGAGCTCATTTCTAACATAATATCATCGTTGCCATTAAAGACCTTACAGAAACTGAGGTAAGACTGCACAGGCTAATTCAGCAAGAAGTGGTCAGAGACAAAAGGCAATATCTAAGTATGTGCATAGACTAGAAGGAACATACACAACATATATGTAGAGAGCAGAAGGAAATCAGTTCCCAATTCTTGTCCTAAGAGAAAGGCTGAGGCCTCTCTCTCCTGATTGAAGGGTAATAAAAGTATGCAAAGTAAAAAAAAAAAAAAACAAGTATGCTTGTTTTTCCTTCTATGAATGAATTTAGTTGCTGTTTTTAAGGTTTTCTTTTGCTCTCTAATCTTCCCTATCTAGCAAATATACAAACTCAGGCCAGCATAGAAGAATCAGAAAGCACCCTACCCCCACCTAGTCTGTGAGAGCAAGGCAGAGTTTTGTTTAGATGAGCCTTTGAATTGCACTTGACCTTGTTTCTTACAACAACAAAGCTTAGTCTATTTTAATTCAAGCAGTTTGCTATCCTTTTCATCTTCAAGACCTGCCATGGAACTTGGCATGCAGGAGATATGAAATAAGTATTGGATGAATGAATAAACAAATGAATAGGTGAGTGGATAGAAAATAATGAACTGTGAAACCATCTGACCAATGACCTTAGACATCATAAAAACAGATTTGGGGGAAAAAAAGAAAGATAGACAAAATAGATGGTACACAGGCATCCTGGGACTTGCAGGAAAAGTTACTTGAGCAAAAGAACTCAGCTGAAAGCATGCGTATTGCATCAAAGTCATTGCTTATCAATCTAAATACCGTGTTTCAGTCAAGGATGAGGTTCTCCGATTTATTCTCTGATACCTGTGTTAGCTGATGACCGGCACACAGCATTTAGTTATAAATCCAAGAAAGGGTTCACAGACTACTTGATTTAACAAAAGCTTTCCAGAAGTATTAAACCAGGTGGGGACTCATTTTCAGAATCTCTTTTTGTAGAATTCTGAGTGAGTGATAAGCATCGTTTGGTTTGAAATAGTTTGTAGAAACCCCTAAGAAATTATCATGACATCATCCAGAAGGCAGGGCCTTTGCCCAGGATACTGACGTGAAATTAAACTAACTTTAATCCTTAGGTCATCTTGACAGATAATAAAGGTTGGATGCCTCACTGATGATGACAACATTAGGAGTAGATGTGCTAGAGCAGGCCAGACCAGGCAAGTGCTTTGCAAACAGACTAGTGCAAAGGAAGAGTATTCACCCTAGCTATTAAGGGTTTCTTCCAGACACACTGATGGAGAGAAACTGCTTGCGGAGATGATTCTTGCAAAATAGTTGAGATCTTCTGATGACAGGTTCCTTCTTGTCCTCCACACTTGGTGCCCTGTGACTGTATTCTCATGAATCTCATTTTCCACTTGAATCACAATGGTCTGTTTCTCTATCGTTTTCCATTTTCGGAAAAGTCCATTGGTTATGTACTGCTGCCTAACAAGTTACCCTAAAACCTGGTATATTAATATCTATATTTTAAACTGTATACCTTAAACATATTATTTTATAATCATAAATAATATATAATATAAACACTACACACATTATATTATATGCTATAAAATATGATATATAATATATCATGTTCTATAATATATGATATTTTATGGTTTATTATGTATTTATTACATATAATTATTATGTATAATTATTAGTTATTTTATTTTATAATTATTAAAAAATTATGGTTTCCTTAGTTCAGGTATCTCCGTGTCATATGATTGGGTCTTCTGAATATCTCTCACAAGGTATCAAGTGGAGCTGTAGTCACTGACAGTGAAAGACCTGAGAGATTTGCTTTCAAGCCCAACCATGGGGCTGCTGGCAGGACTCATGTCCTTAGAGGTACCTGAGAAGTTCTTTGAAGCTTTCTTTCCTAGGCACAGTGCATTTACCTGTTCACAAAGTGGTCTCTCAGGGTGATGGCTTGCTTCTTTTATCAGAGCAATCAGGCAAAAAAGGCAGATAGAGAGAACCAAAGTTGGAAACCCGGCAAGATGGATGCCAGGGGGTTTACAAAGTAATTATTAGAGATGCCTCCCTACTACTTATACTGTATTTTATTCATTATAAGTGAGTCAATAGGTGCCATTTACACACACACACACACACACACACACACACACACACACACACATTAGAAGGAGATTTTATTGATCATGAATACCAGCAGACAGAGATCACTGGAGGTCATCTAAGAAGAATTCCTAACATGTAGAGCAAACACAAAGTAGGAAAAAATGGTTCACGGAATTTTGTCTCCACTATGCCTCCTGTAGAGGAGAATGGATATCTGTGATTAAGGCACTATGTGTGAGAAATTTCTCTGCTCTAGGCTACAGTTTGAATATTGTTCAACCCCTCTGAAAAGGCTTGGGCTCTGCAGTGATAGTGTTGGGAAGTAGTAAAGCTTAATAGGAGGTCTTTGGGTCAGTGAGGCTTCCTTCAGAAAAAATGGAGATGTTCCTCATGGAACTTGTCATTCCTGCATGAGGGATTCCGTAAAAGCCGGAATTTGGCCCCAGGATCTGTGCTTCCAGCTTAGTCGTGTTATCTCTTACTATGTTATATGCAGCTTCCCTTGCCACTTGCCAGGACAGAGTGAAGCCAAGAGGGAGCTGAGATGATTCAGGTGCACTGTCCTTGAATCTACAAAACAGTGAGTGAGGTTTTTCTCTAAAGCATTTGCCAGATGAAAGCATTTCATGGTAGACTAACAAAATATTTTTAAGGGTTAAAGGAAGTTTGGTTAACAAATTGTTTCTGGCCATTTTCAGGCTGCTTTTACCTTTTGTGGGTCATTTCCTTTGCCATGTTGAAGCTTTGCTTGCTTGCTTGCTTGCTTGCTTGCTTGCTTGCTTGCTTGCTTGTTTGTTGGAGTCCTACTTGTTCATTTTTGCTTAATTTTTTGTATCATATCAAAAAATATTACCATGAAAAATATCCTGTGTTTTCTTCTAGGAGTTTTTATGGTCTCATGCCTTACATACATATCTTTGATGTAGTTTAATTTGGGTTTTGTGTGTCTCATAAAAAAAGTCTAGTTCCATCCATTTTCATATTGATATCTATCTAGGTTTTTTCAACATTGGTTATTATTGAGACTATCCATTCCCTATGTGTTCTTGATGTTCTTTGTAAAAAACAACAACAATAACAACAACAACAAAAACAGGCTTGGGTTTACTTTTTGTGTCCCTGTTCTATCCTGAATAATCCCTCCACAGGTGCCACGTAAAGGAAATGAAATCAGCACCAAATAAATGTGCTCCTGGGCCAACTCTGGTATTTCTTCCAATAGCTAAGATAAGTAAATAATTAAAGTATCTGTTGACAAATGGACAGGCAAAGATATTGGGATATGTGTATATCCCAATAGAACATAGAACATCAACATACAATGGAATATTTTTCAATCTCCAAAAAGGGAAGAGTTTCTGCCATTTGTGACACTACGGGTAAACCTGGAGGACATTATGCTAAGTGACACAAGCCAGACATAGAAATCAAAATATTTCATGATCTCACTTATACGTAGAATCCTTAAAAGAATGAAGTGCACAGAAATGTAGAGCTATGACAGGGAAAGGGGAAGCAGAGCTGTAGCTCAAGTGGCAGAAACATGCAATTCCCTTGAGATGCAAAGGTCTAGTGGTCTAACATGGCAGGGGACTGTGGTTTTTACTGTTGCTGCATATAGAACTCTTGCTAAGAGAGCAGCCTTTAGTTATGCTTCCACAAAAGACTGATTTTGTGTGTTCATAGTACTATAGCAATCCTTTCACTACACATAGCAAAACTTCATATTGTGCATCTTAAACATAGACAATAAAAGTGAAAGAATTTCTTCATTTTACTAGATCTAAAAAGAATGAGAAATGTGCTATATTTACTGCATTCCAGATATGTGCTTGGCATGTATTAACTCACTGAATCTCCTTAAATGACTTAGAAGAGATTATTATCTTATTTCAAAAAAGGGTGACCAAAGAACAGAGAGGTAAAAGACTTTTGCCCAAGTAAGCATGTCTACTTAATGAAAGAATACATATTCCAGTGAAGCAACAAAATCGGGAGTCCAGGCTACTATGTGTTATACCTTATAGCTACCCCTCTCTGGATGTTTCAGATTACCCACTGTTTGGAGCTGAACTGTGCCTCCTCAGTCACATGTGGAAAAGTCCTCTTGTCCTCTAAGGTCTCAGATAAGGCCTGTCCTTTAAGAGACAACTAAGGTTAACTAGGTCATTGAGGTAGGCCCAAATCCTCCTGTGTTATGAATGTCTGAAAAATAAGGAGGAGGAGGGTGGAAAAAAGAAGAGGAGGAGAAGACAAATAAAGTAGTAGTAGTAGTAATAATAATAATAATAATAATAATAATAATAATAATAATAAAAACAACAACAACAACAACAACAATCCTGGAACATTACAAATTTCTGTTGTTTCTGCCACTAGTCATGGTATTTGTTATGGTAGCTCCAGAAAAATTTAACTCCCAAGAGAAACGATAATATCCCAGGATGATGTGGGCCATATCTTATCTGTGGTTCCCAGGATATCCTGGCACAGTCTGGTTTTATTATTTCTGGTGTTGCAGAAAGCCTTTGGGATTTTGCAGCCAGAGAAAAGAGTCATTTTTAGATTGTAAAATTAGGCAAGCTCCATAATTTTTCTATAAAGTTAAAGTAATATTATGTAGCTCACATGGCTGTTGAGGGAATTAATGAGATAATATGAAGATATCTGGCATAGTCCCTGACATATATTAAAATTTTACTTTGTGACACTTATACATCAAATGACAAGTCAAATGCTAAAGCAATTATTGGAAGCACAAAGCAGAAGTATGGTCTCTGGTTTACTCTATGTCCACAAAACTTATAATGAAATGAAAAAAAACATTTAGTTGTCTTTCATTGTGGACATTTTAAAAAACTGATTCATTGTAGCTACTCTTCAGACTTGCTCAGATCCTTATAATCATTCATTGTAAACACAAATGTCGCAAGAGAACTCCCAATGACTTAGTTTCCAGTATCCTATGAATGCTTTGGATTGGAGATGAGCCAGAAAAATTAATACTCATGGTAACAAAAAAATTGCATCAGAAGAACTTCAACTCAAGGAAGTCCCTGCTTACTGAGAGAGATGGCAGGCAGTAAGACAGCTTGTCCATACATTGGGTATACATGATTGGCATCATGAATTCAATCTGAGTCAAATCTAGAATGCTAATAAAACCATCACAATATCAATACCCTTGCAAGTTATATTGATTAGGTTGCATATGGATACCAATGTCAATTGTAGATGATTTTTCAAACATAGAAATGAACAGAGTTTAATATTCATTGGATGACAAAAAGCCTGGGTAAAAATATGTGGGGGATGTTCTGGCAGAAGATAAGAGGATCTAGAGAGAAAATCCTGTTTTAAATTCTTAGAATCTGGGTATACAAAGGATACTTCATTTCTTTCCCTCTTGATAAAAGGACTGCAATTAAAATTCAGCTCAATAAAACTAAAGAATTGGGCTGTGGACTGAATTGTGTCCTCTCTCAAATCCTATGCCGAGGCCTTAACCTTTCAGTGAGATTGTGTTTGATGATAGGGCTTTTGGGAAGTAATTACAGTTAAATGAGGTTAACAAGGACAGGTTATCATCTGATGGAATTGGCTGCAGGGACTCAATCTGACCTGACATCAGCCATCTTAAGTCATAACCCCCCACAATTGCTCAAGAATTACTCCAGAATGTTTTCTTTATGCAGTTTTTCTGCATACTACCAATAGATAGAATTATTGGAATGATGGGTAGAACTTCCCCCACAGGACCTGAGAAAATTCTGCTTGCTGGCACCCTCATGTCACCATGAGATAAAATAAGACCGTTCTAGCTTAGAGAAGAATCACTTTGATCCTAATTGCTAGCTAAGGTCCTCCCTCTGAGTTAATTGGCAGGTGTCCACTGGTGTTATCACAGCCTTTGATCATGCTCTGTCAGGAAGTCCTTAAATAAACTACATCTTGCAACAACCCTAGACTTCATAATGGTGGATTTACAGATTATTGCCCAACACTCTGACACTTTAAGACACTGGGAACTGTGGATTAGATGGTATTATTCCTTACAATCTTTTTTTTTTTCCAGGAACTATGTGAAAACAATTCCATTGTCAAGGGCAGTAGGTACACACACCAATGCTTGCAGAACCCTGTTTCTCTGGTTTTCAGACCCTAGAACTTCTGAACCCCTATGTTAATGATCAAACCCTCCTCAGCTTCATAAAAATGTGCTGGCCACCGTACATGCTCAATACGTGCAATAGATACTCTATTGCTCCCATTAACTCCATGTCTCTCCTTCTGGCTCCTCATGATCACAGTATCTGCTGTGATCCTGAAGCCTCTTGGTGAGAATACTTGCAGCTAAAAACAACAGTTTTCTGTCCCATCTTGTCTCCAGCTGTGTATGAGGAAGGTAATGCCATTTTTCTCTTCTGTGGTTTGTGTTGGGTGATCTGCTCAGACAACTGTGTCTGCTGAGTAATTTATCAAAAGCCCCTAAATATGACATAGGGGAGTGTGCTTTTCCCCTCAGACAAACACAGCTCTCTCTCCCCAGTTAACTCCAAAAGAAAGTTCCCAATGTCTTATGCCCCTTTGGTATCTGATACATTTATGAAAGACAGGTAAAAAGAGGTGTTGCCTTATAAATACTATCCAAGCTAAGCATTCATTGGGAATATGACTGTTTTTATCTTTTTACACTATCTGAAGACAATTCCTTGTCTCTCCTTGCAAAAGTCTCAGTATGTCTTATTTTAGAACTTACTTAAAAGAATGATTTTTTATCAAATTGGCCTCAAGAGTCTTTCACTGTTTCTCCTTCAAAAAATGGCATTCTTTTTCTTGTAAAGAATGCTAAGGAAAAATGATAAAAATCTACAGTCCTTTATCCTGCATTTTAAAATGCAAGAAATGAAAATCAAATAAAGTAGGTCAAGGCATCTATGGAGCTAACAACTAGAGCTTCTCCACATCAGCAAATAGTAACGATGATAGGCAATCAAAAGTACTATAACTTCTTTTAGTGTGAGAAAATGTTACCAAGAGGTCAGCACTCTATTTTTTACATTGGCCAAGGAAACAGAACAAATCCAATCTTATAAGTTGATAACTTGTGACTTTGTAGGTAGCCATTTTGTATATTTAAATAAACCTACTTCATTTTGCATTTGCTCAGACTGTGCAATGAATAGGCACACTCAACTCATTAACTCCAAGTGAAGTCTGTCTAAATGTCGCCTGTGATTCAGTGTATAAAGCCCTTAGGGATATGAAGCAATATTTAAAATTGGACAGTTGGAAGGAACAAAATGGAGGAGAGTGTGAGGAGGAATAATACTTGAATTTGAGACTGGAAGTACCTGAGGGAAAACTTCAAGTCTCTGGTTTATTTTGAGATTGGAGAAGGTTATGAATATCCCCCATTATTCTGGAACATAATAGCACTCAGTTGGACAAATATAATAAAATGTGTAAGTAAAATTAAATGATGGAGCTATTATTCTTTCTAATAATAGAAATTCTAATATCCAAGATGCCTGCTACTTTCCTACAATGAGAAAGAAAAACTGAAAAACCTCTAAAACAGCCCATCACTATCAATATAATGAACTATTTTTTTAAAGTCATCCGATACCAATGAATTCTTTAACTATTTGCATGATAAAGAGGAAAAGCTGCTTTAGTTAATAGAGAAGAGGGATTGAGTTGAGCAGTGCACCATGAGTACTATCTGCTGAGGCATCTAATCTCTCATCTCCTAAATATACAGCCTGCTTTGTTAAAGTGTTTATAATGTCATTACTGTGCCTATACAAAATTGGAACCAGTACTTGATGAGATGTCTTATATGTCTATTTTTCAAACCAGCTAAGGTCCTGATCCTCTGGAGTCTATGCTAATCTCTCCTTATGAAAAAACCAGCCCTGTTATGTCTAGACAATAGTGAAAGCCAGTCCTTCAAAGTAAAGGACATTGGTTTGCAGTAATTGTTCTACCATTTTGAGGGCACTAGCAGCTAAATTTATCTAGGAAGTCTTTCATGTTCCATGAACCCTTGACTCTGACTTTGCTCCCCATATGCTTCATCCAAAAACACTTTTTATGAACTCTTTGATCATTTTAAACAATGTATTTTGATCATATGCATCCCAACTCCTCCCTTTATGCCTCCCAGACATTACTACCCACAACTTCATGTCCTATTTACTTACTTACTTACTTACTTACTTACTTACTTACTTACTTAAACAATCCATAAGCTTCAAGCTGTGAAATCTGAGTAGTTCAAGATCAGCTCATGCCTACTTTTGGTGTCAAATTTACTGAACATTTCTGTTGAACTCACTCCATGCCTTCCAGTAATTTCTAACTTAGTCTCAGAGATGTCTAAAGTGCTCTACTTCTGTTCTTGGGATTTTTCAGAACTTTAAGTCTACCTAAACTCTCCATTAGTAAAAAGAGTTTCCAACCATAACCAGCCACTAGTACTTGGTGGATTACTCGGGGTTCTCTAGAGTAACAGAACTTATAAAATGACTCTCTTTTCCTAGAGAGAAAGAAAGAAATCTACAGATTCATTCTATAAGCTCTGTTCTTCTATGTATATGCAGAGGATTTATTAGAATGACTTACAGGCTGGACCATATCCAGCATAGTTATGTTCCTTATGGAGTTCTTTTAAACAATTAAAACTAAATTTATAGGACTTATAAAGAAGGGGAAGGGGAGAAGAGAAGAAGGAAAGAGGAGACTGGATGGAGATGACTCAGTCAGTCAAAAGTTTGCCTCACAAGCATGAGGACCCAAGTATCTCAGAGCGCAAGTAAAATCTGGGTTTCATAGTGCCTATCTGTAATTGTAATGTTCCTATGGTAGTATGGGAAACAAAGATAATGACCTTGGGCATTCAATATTTCTGGCATCTGAAGTGAGGGTAGTTTCATGGAACTGAGCTCCTAACCTGTGAGGGCTGCATTCTAGGTAGTTAGTAGCAGAAATAAAGTTAAATTCTCAAACTCCAGGTGTGAGCCCAGAAATGATTGCTGTGGTAAAAAAAAAAAAATCACACAGACACACACAAACACACAGACACACACAGGCGCACAGGCACACAGACACACACACACACACACACACACACACACACACATACACACATGTGCGCGCGCATACACCACCAAAACTACTATGAACAAATAAATAGCTTTTAAAAAAATACAAGAATATTCTCTGATATACATGTATATGTGTATGTGTGTATGTACGTACGTGTGTATAAGAAATAGAGTTTTAAAAAATGGAGAAAGGGGAAGGCAACACTATATACGTGGAAATTATTTTGCATATTGCTAACACCATCACATATTTAAGGTGGTTAACATTAACCTCCTGCTACAAAGAAAGAAAATGGATGAAATGGTATCTTATCAACTCAGCTACCCCATAGACAAGTGTTCTGGAAGACAAAGCTTGAAAATGTCATTTCCATACTCTAATTGTTTGTAAGGCTAAATCCTTAGTTCAGGAAGAAGGCTAAATCCTGACTAGGTAGATTTAAGTGTCCAAGTCTAAAAGTTTGGGAATTTAGGCGTTTCTCTTTACAAAAACAAATTTAAAATTATAAATGGTTTCTTGGTCATGAGAATGACTATATATTTAGTATAGGTATAGAAATTACAACAAAAAACAAAAATCTTAAATGCTTCCAAATATCACAAACATCTCAGAAAGTAACAATGTATTAATGAAGCTCTTCACACATCTCTGTAATACTTTTTGCTATATCATCTCTGATTGCTTCTTCACATAACAAGAATTTTGAAGGGTAATTATTTCTAGAAAAATAAAAAGTAAGCATTCTCTTAGCATTATTGATTGACATGCTCTTTAATAGCAATGATTTAGGATTTTATTTTTTTTTACTTTTAACACTAATTACCAGTAACATCTCATAAATTTGAGGAAATTGCTATCAAGGCTCTTTCCCATTTATAATCCTGATATCTTGCACATTTGGAAATTCTGATGAGTTGTATTTCTTTTTGTCATTATCACAGAGGCAAATGTTTGGACTATTTGTGATTGCAGACTTTAGATTGTAATCCACATATTCTTGACAGGAGTGCTTTTTTAGGCAACAAGGGTGACAAGTGAGTTTTACCTACACTTGATTCTGTCTCACTATATTTTCTACCATGGGCTTTGCCTCCAGGATCCTCATACTTCCTGTGACATAACACATTATTATATCATGCAGGTCTGACCTGTGACCTTTGTGGTGACATGGAGTAAGTTAATGAGTAATTGATGGGACAAAGTCTGAAAGCTAATTATTTGTCTGCCTGCCTACCTGTCTGCCTGTCTGCCTGTCTATCTATCTATTTATCTATCTATCTATCTATCTATCTATCTATCTATCTATCTACCTATCTATCTATAACAAGGAAGACAGAGAGTATCTAAAGAATGTATGACAGAGAAGAGACATATAATAGTATGCCAGTGAACACATGAGTGTACAAACAACTGGGATTTTTCCCATCCATCTTCCCCCAATTGCTGACAGCCACATCTATGCCATCTGACTTTGAGGAACATATTTTATAGTGGGGCCTGGAGTAAAAAGAAAGGATCTTAGGAAATTGGAACTCAAGATTTTCAAGATTTTCATATCTGCAGAACCTTAAACAAGGTTTTTGTACTTCAAAGTGTCTAAAGCTCACTTTTAGATAACACAACTCTTGTACCAGCCAGTGATTTCCTCAGTGCCTATAGTGGTAGAGAAGCTAAGCTTGTCATAAAGCTTAATTGAGGGTGCCTTAGTATTTGGCTGTTGTTTGAGAAAAATCATTGTCAATGACTAAGTAACTAGACACCTAAAGCAAGAGGAGACATTTCCCTGTATATGTCAACTGGTAGTACTAGGATAGAATAGACTACAAGAAAAATCCAAAACAGCAATTAGGTAGTCTCATAACTCTTCCACCTCTTTATTGAGGAAAAGCTACATTTTACATTTGAACAAAAAATTAATAACTTGTTTAATATTGTGATATAATGCTGCATACATACATGTATACATACACATACATCTGTATATACATGTATTCATATACACATATATGAATATACATTTTCTGCCCTTGCCACCTGAGACAAAGTTTCTAAAAATACTTGTAATTTCTGACTGATGAGATGACAGAAACATTGTGCATGGAGCTTCATGACATCCTAGAACACAAGTGCATCTTTTCTTCTAACTAAACAACTTTTCTGGACTTCTTTATAATTTCAAGATGGGGAATGAATGGGGGACAGAAAAGACAGTTCATACTTAAAGGCCTGGAGTTTTCAACCCCATTTCTCAATCTCTAAGAAGATAGGGATGAGGAATTGAGTTGCTAATAAATTACTTTTGTATAATAAAGCTTTGTACAAATATCCAAAATACAGAGCACACACACACACACACACAGACACACACACACACACACACACACACACACACACAACTTAACAGCAAAAACAACGTGAGCTAATAGATAGCTTTCTTATTTTTTTAGTATAGAATAGAGTTTATTCAGGGCATGGGGAGGGTAGTCAAGAGGGTAGTAGAGGCAGAGAAAGGCAGAGAGAGATTGTAGAGTAGAGGTCAGCCATGAGCATGTGGGGAGAGGGGGTAAGGGAATGGGGAAGGAGAGGGGAAGGGCCAAGGGGACAGAGTGGGAGCAAGAAGGGAAGAGCAAGAGAGGAACAAGAGCTAGCTTTCTTATAAATACAAGAATATTATCTAATATATGTGTGTGAATATGGATACATATGTATGTACGTGTGTGTGTGTGTGTGTGTGTGTTTGTTTCTGTGTGTCTGTGTATCTATGTATGTGTGTATACTTAGTCATTCTAAAATTCTGAAGTTGTCTGTAAAACCTTCAGCCTTATGATAGAGCCAGTAGGATAGGAAAGGACAAATACAGTTCAAATTTTGTTGTCCCTACCAGGATAATTAGCACAATATAAGATTCC
>JADRCD010243576.1:0-23478 GCA_019843815.1 Montemys delectorum | reverse complement strand
ATAGATAGATAGATAGATAGATAGATAGATAGATAGATAGATAGATAGATAGATAGATAAAATAGATAGACAGACAGATAGGCAGACAGATAAATAGATAAACCCTCCCTCACCAGCTCTTAAAATGGCTTTCATCCTGCTTTGGGAGAGTCAAGGCATGAAATGAGATGCTCACTAGACTTTGTGAGATGCTGCTCGCTATACCATGAACTGAATAAGGAGCCAGGATGTTTAACAACAAAAAGTGGTTCATAGGAAAAATAGTCAATGAATTAGATACCTTTAAGGGAACCTGTAACTTTAGGAACTCTATGGTATACTTTGCATAATGAAACTATACTCTGAAAGCTTAGACTTCGTTATAGAGGTACCTGGTAGAAAAAGAAAAGCAAGAAGAACTCTTAATGATCTGTGCTTTCTTTTTTCTACTTTGGCTTCAAATAGTACAACTTTATTTTGACCTTTTCGACACACTGAGACTCTATTTGAGAATTTACTTCATTATTGGGTTCTAGTTTTTAGAAAACACTGGAATAAAGAATATCAGCATATTGAAATGGAAAGGCCGTTTGTCTGGTGTCAGCAAGTCTTAATTCTGACAAGCAGCCCCGTTTTTAGGCCGATTCTTCTTTCTCCCTAATCAGCACAGGCATGTAGTGCCTTAACACATCTCTTGACAGCTCACATGACACAAGTGGAAAATGTCACAGCTAACATCCTGCGATAGAATGCAGTCAGAATATAGATACATTCAAAGTACTGCATAAAATTACCTTGATGTTTGCATCAAATGTACAGAAAGCACAAAGGAATATGCTGCTTAGTCCTGAGTACTCCCCACCTCCACACACCTTACTAGTTATAAGAAAATACTCCCCTAAACCTGCTACTTCTGGTCCCAAGTTATTTTGGGACAAAGGATACCCCACAGAGAGAAGCCCCGGCACCCCAGCAGAGCTCCAGCAGAGAGGGAAAGTATGCGTGCCAAACACAGCTCCTTCTCACATGTAAAAAACGAGTCCTAACTTGTAAGGTCTCTGCCCAGTTCTTAGTGAATGTATTAATAAGGCGTGTCTGGCTGAGCACCAGCTATGTTAACAACCACATTTATGTTCCCCAAACAGGCCTTAAACACAGGTCGGCCTCAGCTGCACAGCTAAGGAAATACATCCTGCTTTCATTCCACATTTACACCGTTGCATTACTTCCACTTGAAGTCTGAAGCCTGCTACCAGCACCGGGCCTGTCGACCTCAAGCCTTCCATCTTCTAATGTCACAGCAGTTTGCTCAGAGAATTTGATAAACTATGACATTAAAGTCTGAAGCTTTTGTCATCTTTACCCATCACCTCTCCACCAGAATATGTGGTTAAAAAGTCTGCTCTGCAAGAAGGCCAGCGGGAATGGCAGTGCTCATCGGTTCCTACTCTACCACATCTTTCTTTTGAAAGAATTCTCTCTCATTCGTTCATTTTAGATCTGACATTGCCACCTGCATTATTTTGAAAAACACACACTTTACTTTCTTTAGAAGTAAAGTCACACTTTTCAAAGCAAAACCAGGTCAAGTCATTAAACACTGGGAATCCCTTCAGAGCTTTACAAACAAATTCAGAGGCCATGCCTCTGGATTTGTTACACATTTCCCTATGCCCTCCTAATAATAATAAGTAAGGGCTTCAAGACAACTCTAAAGCCACTAAAAAAATGCACTTCACAAATAATTTTGTTTTTCTACACATATGAAATGCATACATCTTCTAGAAGTAAAATGTATCTTTCTTTCAATAAAACTTAGGAAGTATAACTAAATATTAAAACTCTTTAATGCTAATCATCACAAAACTGTACTTTATAGTCTTATAGCATTTAAAATAATAAAGCTTATATTAAATTAACATCAAACCCCTATTTTAACAAAAACATTTTCATTGTGCTGTTTTAGCCTATCACAAACTGTGTGTTTCTAAGAATTACTTGTTATTCAGACTACTATGTGTGGAAAAGCACATGCTCATACATGTAGTAAGCTCATACATGGATGTTAGAAGACAACTTGCGGGAGTCAGTTCTCTCCACAATGTAGATCCTCTAGCTGTTGGCTTGCCACCAGGGCCTTCACCCACTGAGCTACCTCAACTTGCCTAACATCTTTTTGTGACTCTTGGCTATTGCATTTACTTTATTTATAATCTTGGGACTAGGTAATTCTTTTTAGAATTATTATTTTCCTGTAACATTAATATGTTAAGTGGCACACTTTTCTAATACTAGGTGTTCATAAATACCTATAACTCCTGTTATAGAAATACTTCCAATATTAACACAGTGACCATCAGAATAGCGAGTACCAACTCAATCCTGCAGCTGGTTGTGTATCCTACTCCATATTTCTGTGAAATATTTTAGAAGGCATTATACAAAATAAAACCCAGAATATATGGTCCACTACTAAAAGCAGTATGGTAAGTAAATACATTTAAAATATTTAAAATTATATTATTTTAAAGGTAGAAAAAAATGTTAAGCAATATTTCATTTAGTACTAAGCTCAATATATATTCATTTATGTATAAAGTATTCTGTATGCATACTATTTACATATATTATATTGTTTACTCTGTATTTCTCCCAAATCTGCACTTTGATACTGAATAAATCTTTTAGTCATTTAACACCAGAACTTTTCCAATTGTAGAAAACATATAACATATAACAAAATGTTATAACCTATCATATAACAAGACTTTTTCAGCCATATTTCCTAGGTTTGAATAGCTTTTCCTCACTAATATTGTAATCCTGGAGAGATTATTTTAATTCTCTAAAGTTTAATTTCTGTATCGACAAAAAAGTATGCAGTATTCTTTTGGGGAATTAATGTGACAATCCTTGTAAGCTACTCAACATACGGGAAAGAATCAGTTAATTCAACTACTACCTCCCTGTCTTTCAGGGCTATGGTACTCACTGAAAAAGAATGACGCAAATCTTTCTTCAAACTAAGGGATATATATTCATTTAATTATAGTTTAAAACCCTAAGATTCACTACTGTTTTTCTCAGAACTCTAAACACTTAAGGTAATTAACAAAGCCTTGCAGAATTAGGTCAGTATCATGTCTGATTTATTAATTATGTACAAAGGCTAAAACATGAACCAGTGTGTCTATCTCAGATTGATCTGAGCACGGCAGGGAAGCTAATAGTAAACAGAGCTTGCTTGCACAGGATAGATTAAGTGCTGATTTTTTCCAATATGGCTCAGTTTTGAAAAGCCCTTTTTCAAAAATAATCATCAATGTTTTACACCCTTTTGGGGTATAAAAGTTACTTTTTCTTCCAATTGGCAAAACCGTGCCATAAAGTGAAAAAACAGTTCCTACCTGACCCTTTCTAGGCTGGCTCCATGCTCCAGTGGGCTCTGTGGTGGTTGGGCAAGTACCAGTAGATTCCACAGGGTGTTGTCACTCTGAGCAGGAGCCAGCAACTCATGACTTCAGGGGACCTGAAATGGAAAGAGAGACCTGGGCTTTTAAATCAGCCGTACACCGAATGCCTTTCGTTGCAGCTACTTGGGCATTCACTTGATAAATGCACCAACAGCTCATTTCGACTCCTCAATGCTGTCTACCTTAAATGGTCTTGATACAAAGACATTCTGCAGAAGTAAGTTATGCTATAAATCAGATGGTATTCTCTCACAAGTATTAACTATATATTTATCTATTCCATCTCTATGCATCTCTATTAACCAGGGTAGGCTACACTACCTAAATAAGTAAGTAAGATGGTATTCTCTCACAAGTATTAAAAACTGTATGTACACATTGTCTATCCTATCTTTATGTCATCTGTTACATGGGGTAGGCTATACTACACAAATAAACTGGAAACTGGGAAAGTAGCAGACAATAGTCAAATGAATTGCACAAGCTCACGTAGTCATAAGGTAAGGAACAAGATCTCAGACCCAGATAATGATGAGATAAACAAGAAGGGGGGGGGGGAAGCTTTTCAGGATTAAAAAAAAAAGTGCCTCTAAACCTGACTGAGTTTGATTCACAAAACCCAGCCAGTGAAAACGATTCCTCACAAGTTGGCCTCTGAGCTACATGCATGTGCTGAAGTATGCCTCAAGCCCCCAGATCTAATCAAGCTGGCTAGTGCTAGCACATGCTTTGCATCTCAGCACGCACGCACAAGAATAAGGCTTGGACAGCAAATTCAAGGCCAGCCTGAGCTAGGCAGCAAGAACCTATCTCAAACAAATCCCAAATAAGAAAACCAAGCTGCCTGCCTCTAGTTCTAGCCAGCATTCAGGGAGATGAGAAAGAGACTACAAGCTTGGGAGCGTCTGAGGGTGTATATTGAGATCCTGTCTCTAAATACTACTAACAACAAAACCGCTGATGTGTTATAAGTTATGTTGTATTTCCTAAAAGAAAATGAGGTATAATATAATCCCTCAATGACTTACGGTATATTTTTTAACTTCTAGAAGAAAAATGTACTCGAAAAAAAACTAAAACAGGAGGCTGGAGAGAGCGAAAGCTCAGTGGTTAAGAGAACTTTCTGCTCTTGCTGGGGGCTGAGGTGAGGTTCCTATCACTCTCATTGGATGGCTCACAACCACCTCAAACTCCAGTTCCATGGGGGATCTGACACCTCAGGCCTGCCAAGGTCCTGCACACACGTGAACATACCTGCACATGCATACACATACTTAAAAATAATAAAAATAAATCTTCAGAAAAACCCATCTTTTAGAGTAGGTTGGTGCATATTTTACTTCAGAGTTGAGAACCTATGGCTTAGCAGGAAGAGCGAGCTAAGACACAACACTTTTACTGTTATGTTGGATTGGTTATTTTCCACCCATGACCCTGACAATCAAACAGCTTCCGGTAGACATTGCTAGATCCCAAGCCCACGTGCAAAATTTAAATCAGAACTTCTATGTAAAATTAATGAGAGACTTGAAGCTGAATCATCCTGCCCTCAATTAAAGGAAAAACCATGATTTAAACATGTAGCAAGTCTTCTCTGCTTGTGGCACTGGAGGGTCAATCCAGAGCCTTAGGCACGCTAAGTAACTGTCCTACCACTAAGCTATGTCCCAAGCCCTAATTATTTTCTATGACTTATTTTAAACAATAACTTAAAAGCAAAGTTGACATTATTTGGTGTTTCAGAATAATGTAAGATATATTGCTGGGTATGGTAGCATATACCTTAAACCTAACACTTGGAAAGTAGAGGTAGGCTGATCTCTGAGCTTGAGGCCAGCGTGGTCTACAGAGTTAGTTCCAGGACAGCCAGGGATACACAGAGAGATCATGAGAATGGAAAAGAAAAGCTATCATTATTGGTAAATACGGTCTGGCTCCTTCCCATCCAATCCTACTAAAATTGATTGTAGATTATTATTTCTGCAAAGGGACTTGCTTTCAACTTTCATATACAGAAAGTAGATATTGTCAACTCATTCTACACTCAGCCTTTCACAGACTTCTCCTGGGTCTCATGTTTTGAAAAGAGAACAAAACATCTGTCAGACAATGAAATAATTCAGAAACTCTATACTTTTTCAATTTCTTTATTCTAATCCATATATCTTTTGAACATCTTATATCTAAGAAACTTGAGTGGAAAGACAATGGATGTACCTTTCATTGGTAGTATCATAACTTATTTTAAACGTTCTTTTTTATTATTATTGTATCTGTGCATGTAATACCTGTGTAAGGGTATACAGAAAGTCAGAGGATAATTTTCAGGAGTCAGTTCTCTCCTTCCCACAGTGGGATCTAGGAAGTGAACTCAGGTTTATCAGGCTCCCATGGTCATCCTTTACCCACTGAGCCCCCTCCTCGCCCCTCAGAATTTATTGATAGGCACAAAATATATACATAAGAAACTAACAAACTAAAATCAAGTATACTAATTTTGGTACCTTGTCAAAACAACATGCCTTAAGTTTTTATGACCTCTTTTGTTTTTTTTGGTTGTCAAGACAGGGTTTCTCTGTGTAGCCCTCGCTCTCCTGGAACTCATTCTGTAGACCATGCTGAGCTTGAACTCAGAAATCCGCCTGCCTCTGCCTCCCAAGTGCTGGGATTAAAGGTGTGTGGCGCCACCACTGCCGGGCAGTTTTTATGACTTTTAAAAGCCTCATGTTTACTTCACTTTCTGACTCTAAGCTTGGTTATTCAACATTTTCATAGCTGCTCAAGGAAAGCATGCTTGCTCCATCACAGGCACAGTTGGCACACACAGAACCACTAAAGGTTCTTTTGCTTTAGACAATTTCCCAGGCACTTTAGGTCCTGCAGCACAAGCGCCTTAAGGTTCACCTGGAAACAGACTGCATGCAAGGAAAAGACCTTGGCGCTTTCCTGACCCTCTCGGTATAGAGAAAAACAATCATCACTTTAGGATAGCCTAGGATTGTTACAGGCTGTAATGTAGCAAAGTCTAAGACTGTATATGAAATACTGGACCACTCACAGTATCCCTAAACACTGCCCCCAGAAAACAAAAACGAAAGCTAATTTTGGTACTTTCTATCCTGATAGTAGTAACATCTATTATGAGAAAAACAGGATCAATTACTGTTAACTCACACACACAAAATTGCATCTAATTGTTAAGAACAGGGGCTATTAGAAAAATTTATTTATCTTTATTTTATGTGTGCATTTCCTATTATTTCACAAAAGCTATATATATTTACTTTTTTCCCCTGTGTGGTCCTAGTTTGCCTGGAACTAATATGTAGACCAGGCTGGCCTTGAGCTTACAAAGATCTGCCTACCTCTGCCTCCTGAATGCTGGGATTAAAGGTATATGCCACCATGCCTAGCACCACTCAAAATTTTTTACTCAAAAAAGAACCTGCTTCAATTTTCAAATTTTGGGAACTTTATATGAAAGGTAAATAAGCCTCAACTTACTTTTTTAACACTCACAGTGTACACTTTCTTCCTCATACAGTTTTTCTTTCTGTCCAAATTCACTTTAATACTTGCCTTGCTACTGACAAAATTTGGTATCTTAAAAATACCTATGTCTATAAGGTGCTGGCAAGATGGCCCAGTAGGTAAAGGTGGCTACCTCCATGCCTAACACTCAGAGTCTACACGGTGGAAAGTGAGAGCTGACTCTTAGAGTTTTCATCGGACTTTCACATGTGTGCTCCTGGCATGCTTGCATGTATGTATGTGCACAAAGGCTCACACACGAGACCAATAAAACTAAAAAGACATTAAATATATCAAAACATTATTTTCCTTTTTATTGGTTTTTGTGTTTCATGACTTCTTTGTGTGTTAAAAACATTTTGAGCTACAGTACTATATATAAAGCATGAATTCACAGTAAAATGTTTTAATATATATCATTTTGTAATCTGATTAAATTTTCTTGTTAGCTATTAGTTTTTAGTATAAGAAAAGATCGCCCTACCAGGAAAAGTAATCAGAAAAAATTGCCGAACTTACTTTCTATTAATATAGCACAAAATAATATCAATCCCCTAAATTTGTTCCAAATACATAGGTATATTTCAGACACTTGAATTTATTATATTTTATCACAACATTATCAACAAATAACTATTGTTACCATTGCTGGAACAGACATTTATAAAGCAAAGGTTGACTAATTCTACCCATAAATGGTACATATTAATTCTAAGTAATTAAATCAGAGTGTTCAAGGGAACTAACACTCAAACTCATTATTCCTTAGGATAAAAAGCAAAATATATCAAGTATTATAAATACATTAGTGTGAGAACTAGGCACGTGTTTCTTCCGTGATGAACATTTTAACAGCTACTATAATACCTATACAATAAGATGTATAGTACTTGTTATTCCACCTGATAAAGTATTTTATGCTGTATCTTTCATTATTCTCAAGAAATATTAACTAAGAGAATTAGAGTGTTAATATATCCTTAGTGGCACTGACTCTCTCTATATACAGTATCACAATTTGAGAGCATAAGAGCAGGAAACAGATCATAATGTACTCTTGCTGCCCTACATACAGAAGTTGACTATAGCAGTGCTGAGTAAAAAAATACTGAAAAAAAATCAAATAACAGAAGGAAATGATTGAGTGTGCATGCTAGTATGGCTCAAGAATTACTAGGACTATATAAAATACTGGTTAACTATAATACACACCTAAAAAAAAAGGGAAAAGCTAAGGGTCTATAAGCATAGGTTCATTTTGGCACACAGGAAATTTCTACAAAAAGATCAAAGTAGGCATGAAATTCAGTGGATTTATTAGAAAGTAGTTCAAAAACTTTAAAAATAAACATCTATCTCTTTCCAAATAGTTTTCCAGTGAACTAAAGGCTCATTGTATACTTGCCCCCCTGTGTCACCCCGGCCCTCTGCAGTAGATATTGAACACCACTCAATTGCCAGGAAGGGAAAGACAAGCTGCAAGCACATTAGCTTCCCATTTGAATGGGCGGGGAAACACGGGACTACACAGAGCAGGATTAGAAAGATGCTGCTTCAGCACACTTGACATCAATAACCTGAAGCTCGAGGGTCCCGTGAAGAGCCCTCATGAGGAGACTGATCGGAAGAGGAAGTGGAAGGCTGACGCTGGGCCTGTGCTAGCTCTTGCTGCCTCTGCTGCTCAGCCTTCTTAAGCCTCAGCTGCTGCAGGCGCTTACGGAGCAAAGCTATCTCAGGCCCCCTTAAAAATTCTGACACAGACAGGAAAAGAGAGAATAACATAACAAAGAAAAGTATAAAGTTGATTATACACTTAAAAAGGGAAAGATTAAATAAGACATGCTTTAAAGAGAAATACTAAAAAAAATTACAGATTAAAAAAAGCATTAAATTATGAGACAGACTATATACATACAACCAGATGTTTCTCTTTAATTATCACAAATTAGACACACAATTTCTGTAACTATTTAAGTAGTCAAACTAATGAAAGTAAAATACTGTAAAAGTAAAACACTATTTTAACTTTATTTTATAGTTCTTTATTTATGGTACTATGGATTGAATACAGGGCCTAAGCACATATTCGATCACTGCACTACACACTTATCCATTAAGATTCTAAATTATACATTCAAATATTCACCATTTTATTCTCTTTATACAGAAAAATAACACAGAATAGATACGAAATATTAATTTAAATAATCTAAACAAAAATTTGAGTTACTTTACTAATTTCAGTCAAGTAACAATTCAAATTCAATAAAAAAGTAAATAATTATGTATTTAAAGACAATTATTAGAATTCATTATCTTTTAAAAATGAGAGTTGCATGTCATACCCTTAAAAATGTTTCTTTTTATGTTAGAATTGACATTTTAGCTCAAAAAGATTTATACAATATTTTTTTAATCTTTTCTTTGGAAATGATCAAGGTGAAAAGGAAAATTACACAAAATTCTGCAGAGAGGTAGCTGCATACGTCTTACACATGAGGCTTCCTGGACAACAGCACATTGAGCGAAATAATTCTTACCCCATGGAGTTTACATTCTGAGGGAAAATAGACATCTGTATATATACATTACATGTGCATGCACATATATCTCTATTATGCACACATGTATACCCAGGGCTAACAGCTAAACTAGTACAGAAGGCTTACAGACTAGATGAAAGAGAGAGAGTGCTGTTGTGTGAACAGTTCTCAGAAAAGCCTTCTAAGGTGCTACTTGACCATGGCCTCAAGGACACAGAAGTACGCTTGGCTATCATGAAGGAGCTGTTCCAGGAGGAGGAAAGGGCAAGGGAAATGCTCAGGGGAAACATGGGAGATGAGAGACAAAGGCAGCATCTTTTATCTGCTATTTGCCACAGCGAAGAACAATAAAAAAAAGAACAATTCACTCTGGAAAGAACTAATACCCATCCATGTGGAAAAATTAACCAGAGACTGAATGTAAGAGTCAAGGATTCCTAACAAACTTGGATGTCACTTGTGATGAAACTTCAAGGCTCCTGATGACAGATAAGAACTGAGCCCTGGGGAACTTCAGGGTTTAAAAGAAAACAAACAAACAAACAAACAAACAAACAAAAACCTCAACCAGTTAAACAAAAACAAAAACCAGAAGAAGCCAAGCCAGGGCGATAGGTAAAGTGATAAAAGTGTGTCTGCAAAGGATGGAAACAGCTAGTGTGCTGACACACGATTCTGACACACTCCTGGGAAGGATACTGAGACCTGACAGATGGCTTCTGCATTGTGAAGTCAATGACAAGACTGATGAAAGCTGTCATGGTGTACTAACAGGAGCCAGAACCAGACTGCAGCAGGTTTAAGAAGTGGGGCAATGCCAGGAGGTGGTGGCGCATGCCTTTAATTCCAGCACTTGGGAGGCAGAGGCAGGCAGATTTCTGAGTTCTCTTTCTGAGCCTTGTCTACAGAGTGAGTTCCAGGGCTATACAGAGAAACCCTGTCTCGGGAAAAAAAAAAAGTGGGGCGATGAAGTAGAACAGAAAAGTAAACACTGCAGAGTACTGAACGCTAGTAGAAGAGGGGAGGTTGGAGGACGGTGAGGAAGAAGGGTCAAAGGGAACTTGGTGTGTCTTAACTGGGGAGAAAGTTCCTGCTGCTCTAGTAGGCCTAACTGAGAAGGAAAAGGCAATATATGAAAAGAAGTAGGTGAGTGCAGGACAGGCATTACTGAACAGACCAAGGGCATGGAGGAGAGGAGTGTAAATGGCACCAAAGGGTAGGCAACGAATGTGGGGAAGGATACTCTTCAGTGGTAGACTTGGTAATGGAAGCACACACAATTCCTCTCAGTGGCACTTAGAACAAACTGCATTTCAGCCTCTCGTGCAAATTTTGTTATTTGGGGAACCAAGCATGCTAGTGCATTAACCCCTTATTACTGTGGCCTCTGGTTATAAAGAATTGTCTTCAGCCAGCTAATTAAGAGTTAATGACCAATTCATCCTGAGTGAGGTAACCTAGACCATAGAGACAAATACTAGGTACACATTTTCTTATATATGGATACTAGCTGTTAAGTCACGCAAGCTACAATCAATAGAACCACAGAGATTAGGTATAAAGTAAGGGACTAGAGGGAATGAATAGATCTCTCCAGGAAAGGTAAATAGAACGCACAGTTATAGATAAAGGGGATTGAAGTGGGAGATAAGCAGAAATGGAGAGAGAAGAAGGGGTAGGGGAGGGAATACGGGGAGAGGCGGCTAAAATGAAGGGCTATTTGAGTGGTAGTATGGAAAAATAATATAGCGGAAGCTTCCTAAAACATATACATACATGTATGAAGCTAATCTAAATAACACTGCCAAGTAACAGAGGAGACAGAGCCTCAACTGGACATCTTGTCAACAAATGTAGTTTCCAGTGCCAGGATTAGGTTACATCTAGTTGAGTTGTTAGCGAAACAACCCAGGCTCTTGCAAAGACTACAGGCTGCTCTCCACAAACTGATGGCAAGGTGCTATTGCTGAAAATACCTACACAGCTCACTGAACACAGAGAAGTCGAGCTGGCACCTATTTAGACCCTTCGCCCTCACTGGATAGTGTTCTGGTATTAGAAGGTACTCTGAATTGTACTGAAGGAGAAACAATACCAACCCAGCTAAAAACTCTTTGTTCTACAGTGGTGCCCTGCCTGCAAGGTATGTTAATGTAATGATGGCACAAAGTTGGTAGGAGTAACCAACCAATATCACATTTGACTTAAGGCTCATGCCTCAAGATGGAAATAGCCATGTTGCTTGGCTGACCAAGAACCTGAGACTAGAGAGCCCAGGAACCTAGGGGTAAAACCAAATACAACAGTTTTACTAAAGGAATGTAATAATAAATGGCTCCTAATGATGTTCTGCTATACTCACAGATCATCAGAGAAGCTTCCTCCTGCAGTGGATGGGAACAGATACAGGAACCTACAGCCAGGCAATATACAGAGAGTGAAGAGACCTCAGAACGCTCAGCCCTAAAAGGGATGTCTCCATCAAATCCTTCCTCTGAGGGCTCAGGGAAAATCTACGGAAGAGGAGGCAGGAAGAGTGCAAGATCCCGGGAGGATGGAGAACATCAAGGAAACAAGAGCTTCTGAATAAAACAGGAATGGCAAACATCACCTCCAGAGACTAAGGCAGCATGACAGTGAGGCCTGTACAGGTCTGCATCGAATGGGGATCTAGAGCCAAAATGACAGTAGACACATGCCTTGTCCCTAACCCAGACGCTGTCTCAATTGAGAATCACTTGCAAATGAAAATGTAGTTTTCTCCAGGAGTCTCACTGGGGAAGCAAACTACTCTAAAGCATAGCCTGCATTCCCAGCCGTGGGTGGCCAACAGAAAACGAAGTCAAAGGCATCTCTGGAGATTCTCTCATAGTGTTAGTGTCAGGGCTTTCTCCATCTTTAATTTTACCTTTTTTGTTCATTTTTATTTTTCACTCTACAAGTCATTTGAGTATATATAATGGCTTCCAATTTTGCATTTTTATGCAATTCCTGAGTGTGCAAACAGGTGGGTCCTTGTACCTATATCTGTTTCTTATGCCTTTTCTTGGGTTCTTTTCCTTTGGTTTGTTGGTTTTGCACTATTCCAATTTACTTGTTTTTGTTTTATCTTGTTATATTTTATTTTGTTATTATCCCATAGATGCTTGTTTGTTTTCTAACAGAAAGGGGTGAATCCAGATGAGAGGGTGGGCAGGGAAGAACTAGGAGGAGTAGACTGAGAAGAAACCAAAATCAGGATATACTGTATGAAAAACAAGCAAACAAAACCCCTATTTTCAATAAAAAAAAAAAAAAGATAGAGAACAATTCAAGTATCATTGATAGCTTTCTAATGTTAGCTCTTCCTAGAAAATCTACCAGTACCAAGGAAGATACTATGCATGGACAAATACTTTATACAATGGCTTTTAAAAAGTGTTCCACATTCCATATTTTAGTCAATATAATAATAATGCTTTTAGCACCAAGAAATATGATTATATATTAATTTTCAAGGGGAAAAAGTCATCCCAAGGCTAAGCAAATACTGAATTAAAAATTCTCAATAGACATATCGGATTAAAAAAACAGTTCCACTTACAATTCTTTTTTTTTTTTTTTTTTTTTGAGACATGGTTTCTCTGTATAGCCCTGGCTGTCGGCCATCTTGGAACACACTCTGTAGACCAGGCTGATCTCGAACTCAGAAATCCACCTGCTTCTGCCTCCCAAGTGCTGAGATTAAAGGCGTGTGTCACCAGTGCCCAGCTCCACTTACAATTCTGCTTAGAATACTACAGCAGAGATATACAGACTGACATATTCTCTTAAAAATATGTAATTATATATAATTTATAACTGCATATAAATGTTTTGGTATTAATTTTTAACTTAAGTCCAAATTGAAGGGTAATATAATAATTACTTTGGTTCAACTGTTTACAACTAAACACTCAGCAAACCACTAAGAAGTACTATCTCATATATAAAACCTATTCTCATTTTCTTCTCAAAGCTTCCTGCCTATTCTCCCTAAGAGGCTGAATGTCATTAAGATAGGAGAAAAATTAAAACATCCAGAGTTGAGCCAAGAACAGGCCACTTGGTTATTGCTTCACTCCACACCTTTAGAAGGTACAGGGCTTTCTGAACAATGGATTATGTTCCTGTCTAATTCAGTGTAACTGTATCTGTTTGCTCTCAATTTTTCTTCTAGTTCTAACTTGTTTCCTATCTTGGGTCTGGCATGATCCTATTTTAAGGAACTACTATATAGCTATTAGTCAGGCTTTGAAAATTTTGCTTTACTATACTGTATGGCTCTGTATTTAATTCACTAGTAATGTCTCTACAGAGCTAAATTTAGTGTAATGATTATACATAAGCTGAAATTGTGAATTTAAGCAGTTATGTGTAAGAATCCACATATAGGCCTTACTAGCTACATATCTTCTGGTTATGGAATTCTTGCAGTCTGAGCAATCTATTTAATTAGAAACTTAAAGTTCCTGGAAGTGGCTCCAGTCTCAGCGAGTCTCTACTCCAAACTAGATCTTGTATGCAATGAAGTCACCATTTAATGCAAAGTTACCATATTCTCTAGTCACAGTTTTAAATGGGTTCTAAGTAAATTCAAAGGAGAGAAATAAACTATCAATACCTAAGCTTTTTTTTTTATTTTGTTTGTTTGTTTGTTTGTTTGTTTTTTTCGAGACAGGGTTTCTCTGTGTAGCCCTGGCTGTCCTGGAACTCACTCTGTAGACCGGGCTGGCTTCGAACTCAGAAATCCGTCTGTCTCTGCCTCCCAAGTGCTGGGATTAAAGGTGTGTGCCACCACTGCCTGGCTTAATACCTATGCTTTCTAATACAAAAAATACTTACAAACGATGCAGCAAATGAGACAGTACCCAAGTCTAGCCTAGGAAACACAGTAAGAATATCTTGGTAAAAAGATGATCAAGTATCACCAAGAGACCGTAACGTTCTGTGCTTACACTGAAATACTTTAAAATGTAACTCATAAGCATATTTTACTTAACTTGGCACAAATATTATTTTAAAAAATGTAATTTTATATATGCATTTTTAAAAAAGGTCTTGATGAATGAGCCGTAGAAGAATATGAATAGAATCACAATGTCTGAGCTATAAACACAGGAAATGATTTCAAGTAGTCTGTTGTAGTTACTAAAATAAAATTCAAGAATACAAGGGATGAAGAAGCAACAACATGAGGAAAAGTCCACCAGTGATGTAAAATTCCACCTGACTTTTAGCTATTCTTCTAGCTCTGCTTCGAAACCCACAGTCCATGTCAGTGTGCTCTAGAGATACTGCTGCACCAGGGTCTGGCACTTGGGCCTCCACTTGGGCCTCCCTTTTGAACGTTATCCTTCCAGGATTCTAGCTGTCCTGGTTTAGTCACTTATACTGACAACAACAAGATTTTAGTAATATATTTTTATAACAATGCAAAAAACTATCTATATAATTGTACAGTAAAATGTGGAACCCAAATGATAGACTGGAAATCTAAACACAGCCCGTCTCCTACATATTGTTAACTGTAGAGCTTGTTGGGTAGTGGTGTGCAGCTATCATCTTAGCACCTGGGAGCAGAGGCAGGAGAATCCAGAGTTCAAAGCTAGCCCGGGGAAAACACTCTCAAAACACTCCCCCAAAGAGAGGAGTTTACCAAACATATAGTAACAGCCACATGTTAATGGCCAGGTACAGTGTGCAACACAGCTGATCCCAGAGCTCCAGACGGTTAGATAGGAGGATTCGATTCAAAGCTTAAGGGTCTCCTACCCCACAAAACAGTTAATGAAATGGGGCTAAAATTCTAAAGACTAAAATATAAACGTATACCACCTTGAAAACAACGTGATGTTTCTTAATATGCATGCTCCAGCTTTAGAGATTATTGGTGGAAGGGTAAAAGAACCTTCTTATTGCACACTCAACAGGCAATGCATGCCCTATCTTGTGAGTATAGGCTAGTAAAAACAAGTAACAAACAAATTAATAAAAAAGCTTAATAGGTACTTTAGTGAAATAAACAAGGTTTTATTTATTTATTTCAAATGTAACTTTTTAGGGAAACTGGAAAAGAAAGAAGACTCCAAAATAATTTTGGGACCGCCCTCAGGAAATACTTAAGCTAAAGAACATCTTCCTAATAAAAAGACAACAAACAAAACAAAACAAAACAAACAAACAAACAACCCCCTAGAACTGCAAACGCCAGGCCGTGCGGGTACTCAGGTCTATATGAGGGAGTTGGAAGGGTTTTCTTTTGTGGCTTCATTTCTAAATACAATTAGTTTTCAAAGAGTGGTATAAACAGCCAACTTGTAGAAGCTTCTTAAAGACTTTAAATGCTTGTTGTGGCCTCTTTATGAAGACTGCATTATAAAGGAACAAGAGCAGATGCCAGGACAGTAGCTGAGGAGCAAGGCATGGTGCTGAAATGGAAAGAGGTGGAATACAGTTCAGATACAGTGGCAGTAAGACTTGATGAACTGATAGGATACAAAGAAGTCAAAGAACTCAAAATTACACGTGAGTTATTATAATAAGCAAACTAAAATTAAAGCATAAAAGACTGTTAAGGGCTAGTGAGATGGCTCAGCAAGTAAAGGCATTTTTACCAAGTTTAACAGTCTCTGCGATGTATGGAGTGGACGGAGGGAATAGACTCATAAAGTTGTCCTCTGACCTACATGCATGCATGTGTACACACACACACACACAGACACAGAGAGAGAGAGAGAGAGAGAGAGAGAGAGAGAGAGAGAGAGAGAGAGCAGCACAGCACAAATGTAATCATTTTTTGGGGGAAAATTTAAAAGAGAAGAACTCAGGTAGACCATTAGGGGATGGGAAGGACAGAAGGCTACAATACTTTTTATTTTGGACATATTATTAAACTTAAAATCACTGGAAACAACCAAAGTAGAGTCCCAAGTAATAATTAGATAAAATAATCTGAAACTTAGGGCTGCCAGACAAGACTGAAATGCACCTTTGGAACAGATGATAAAGTTTATGTAGAAAAAACAAGAGAGTCACCCTGAGAGGTTCAT
The DNA here is from genome assembly GCA_019843815.1 of Montemys delectorum. Taxonomy (NCBI): domain Eukaryota; kingdom Metazoa; phylum Chordata; class Mammalia; order Rodentia; family Muridae; genus Montemys; species Montemys delectorum. The sequence goes on along the minus strand of JADRCD010243576.1, from coordinate 6,882 downwards.
CCACCATATTCAACCAAAGGAGACAGGAAAGGAAGAGCTAATGATGGACATTAGAAGCTGAGCCATGCTGGGTAAGAAGAGCAAACAGCAAGTGTCGTTCATGTAAACGCCAAGGAAGGCAAGAAGGGAAAGACTGTTAAGTGCAACTGAACCAAAACTCTACGAAGGCACGGACAGCAATGTTCTCACGATTGGCACGATGCAGCTCACTGATGACTGTCAACATCTTTACAAGAAAAGGAGGCCGAAAAGCAACTTTGAGTTGGTCCATGAGTAAATGGGGAGGGTGTGACGTGGGCTTGCAGAGAAATGAGGACGTGAAGAAGCAGTGCTGCCTTACTTGGAGGAGTGTAGCATGGTCAAGAAAGGCTCTCTTTCTAAGGAAAGAGATAACAGTATGTTTGTGGCTAGAAGGAAAAATTCAGCAGAAAAGGCAATAATGACACAGGAAAAAAAGTGAATCTGGGGAGGCACGGGACAGGAGGCTAGTCCCTGAGAAGCTGGAAACTGTCCCTGAGTATGCCTCCAACTGTTCCAGCCAGGCGAGAGAGAAGTTGCAGTTCTTCCAGGCAACTGGCACGTGGGCATGAGGAAGATGAAATGGTCAAGAGCTTGAGCGCTCTGGCTCTTTACTGTGACGGAGCTTGCAGCTTACCTGGGGGAGAAGGGCAAGCCAGAGCACTGTAAACACGCAAAGGCACCGAGAGACACTGCTCTGCCAGTGCTCGCTGAAATTTGTGGAGTGACGTTCACCGCCACCACCAGAAGACTCAGGTGTAGACAACGGACCCTGAAGCACTGCAGCACGTTTTCAGTCTCACTGTCTGTCATCAACTACTTAAAATGACGAAGGAACGGCGTGCACGCGTAAAGAGGCATCCAGAGCAAGATGAGTATGGAGAACAGTCATCTCCACATGCCTAGCTTCACAGGAGGTGTTAACAGGCATCACAGCTTGAGTGTGACATCCCCACCTATCACATTCTCACAGCAGCCAATTCCCAGTGTCTATTAAGCCATCTGGATTTGGATGGGCTTTGGTAAGTACAAAAGGATCAGAAAAAGAAAACAAAAACATTACGTTCTTCCAGCTGAAATGTTAGGCCGCAGGATAACGGAAGGGCTACTGCCAAACAGCTATAAGCGTGATCTATACTTCACATCAAATCATTCTCCTCAGAAGTGGGACGATTTTAGACACAGGAAAATATTCTACCATAGCTTATAAAAGCTAAGCAAAAATCTCAATCTACTAATTGAAAAACATTTCTTTTCTTTAAAATTTTTATGGACAAAGGACCAAATAATACACGAACAAGGATCATTTGGTCATCACAAAAGTACTCTTCAATGCTTAGTATATCAAACACTAAAAGGAGTTCAGCAGCTCAAAGTGTGGTATAAAAATGCACAGCATAGCTAATGTTTAAGAAAAACATTTCTTAAAAGGCTCCAAAAATATTTAACTCACAAATGCATTTAAGAAACAACGGGGACTAGTTAAGACTCAGTAGAACTTAAAACTAGGCTACAGTCTTTTTAGGTGTTTCCCCAGTAACTTATAATTGCTTATAGTCTTTCAGAATATTTGCAATAGCACTAGCACTTTAAAATCTTGAGGCTTCAGCGATGGCTCAGAAGTCAGGTGCACTTACTCCTTACAGAGAGCCTGGATTCAGTTCCTACACCTGCATGGGAGCTTGAAACTGGTATAACTCCAGGTCCAAGGAGGCTGCTGCTCTCTTCCGGCCTCCTCGGGCACAAACACAGTACAAACACATATGGGCAGGCAATTTAGACACATAAAATAAAATAATTCTTTTTTTTTTTTTTTTTTGTTTTTGGTATTTTGAGACAGGGTTTCTGTGTGGGGCCCTGGCTGTCCTGGAACTCACTCTGTAGACCAGGCTGGCCTCAAACCCAGAAATCCACCTGCCTCTGCCTCCCAAGTGCTGGGATTAAAGGCATGTGCCACCACCGCCCGGCAAAATGATTCTTATCTTTACTAATTTCACTAGTTTTTGGTCAACTTCAAACTCCTTTGACCCTATTTCTCAAACTATTCAAAGTATTTTATTTTCCTTCAAGCTGAAATGACATGTGAAATGTGAAAGAGCTGGCTTTCTAATTCAGCTTTAGCTTACTGTTTTGAAATGCAGCTAACTCTGACTTCTATTCCCATAGAAAGTGAGTATTAATTATCAAAAATTAAAGAAAAATGATAAAACTACTTAATTTATAATACCTCATTATCTGGGATCTGGCATCAGTGACAACTTGGAGGCGAAGCTGTTAGGAAACTGTCAGAGCTCTTTCTTACTTTAGGTATCAGCATTACTATTAATTATATCCCTTGCTAATATTTTTGTTCTGTATTAAGTAAAATGCCTCCTTAAAAGAATTTAAAAATAATAAACAAATGTTATTCTTACTATATTTATAAGTATACAGTTAAAATCTCAAATAGACTATATACTTACTGCAATTATTATAAATAGTATATTATATAGTTGGAGTGAGGAAAACAAGAGAAGTTACTGTACTGACAGAAAAATGTGTTAACAGATTCTATGAACTGATACTTTTTACTAACATCAAGTACTATAAAGACAAAGAATTGGTAAGATAATTATTTTTCATATATATAGTAGGAAAATAATTCTTCTGGCAAAGCATACTATGTTTTTGAGAGGGGACCACTGCAGAGTCACTATTTTGAATATATTCAAAGTACTTAATAATTTGAGGAAAAGTTGAAAATATAAATACAATGGAAATAATAAAATATATTTTCTTGTCATTTTAATATAGACATAGAACCTAGTAAATCAAGAACAGTATTTTGGTTAATAATGGTTTGTAAAATAATCTTTCAGTGTATTACACTATGTCAAAATACTGTCTGCTATTACCTTAAATAAAATTACCTTATATAAATTAAAGATTCACTATTTGTAAAAATTCATGCAAATTAGGCACACTTGAATTTTGTGTTTAAGTTATGCTTGTATATTAAAAATGATTTTGACTATTTATTCCAGCAAGAAGTTACTGTAATTTAGAATCTTTCAAAACAGATTAGGTGTTCCTTGTCAGAGATCACCACATAAATAACCTACTTAAAGAATAACAACATCCTCACCAGATTGATGTTGTGTATGGTGTCCAGATGCCTCAACAGACTGCCTTGGCTCACTGTCTGGAGAAGACAGCAAAGAGCTGGAACGAGGGCTTTCTATGGCAGCTGCGGCTGCCTGAGCCTGGACTGAGACTGTACAAGATGTAGAAGGCTGAAGAAGTGCAGCTGGTGTATCTACATCCATTGCAGTTTCACCCACTTCCAAATTAGGACTTGATGGAACCGTAGGAAGAGTTGAAACATCTGGCTGATTTGTTCCACCTTCAAAAAAGCACAAGTTAAAGCAAACCCAAGTTTCTAAAAGATCTATTCATTTTTAAATTAGATGTTTGAGTGTTTTGGTGACATGAACATATGTGCCTGCAGAGGGCAGAAGAGGATGTAGGATCTCCAGAACTGGAGTTACTGACAGTTATGAACAGCCATGTGGATTCTGGGAACTTAACTCAGCTCACCTTCAAGAGCAATGAGTGCTCTTAACAATCTCTTACTTGCTCTTAAGCCAACTCTCCAGCCTCAAACTCAAATTTCAAATGCAAAAAATAAACACAAAACAAACCTCTACAGAAATATTCTGAAAACACACACCAACATAAAATTTCAGTGTTCAGTCTTATGTCAACTTGACACAAGCTATAGTCATCTGAAAAAAAAGGGAACTTCAATTGAGAGCATGCTTCCATAAGAGCTAGCTGTGATTTTCTTCCTTAGTGACTGACGGAGAGGACCCAGCCATTGCTGGTGGTGTCATTCCTGGGCCAGTGATCCTGGGTTTTATAAGAAAGCAGACTGAGCAAGCTAAGAAGGGCGCGCCCCTCTGCATCAGCTCCTGCCTCCAGGTTCCTGCTCTGTTTAAGTTCCTGTCCTGTCTTCCTTTCCTTTCCAGATTGCTTTTGGTTATCACAGCGACAGAAGCCCTAACTAACACATTCAGCATATCAATTATAGCTACTGGTGGTTTGGTCCACTTAATCAAGTAAGTCCAATCAACAGGGATAAGAATCAATGACACATTCTTGTTAAAATAATCAATCTTTGGCCAGAATGATGGTTAAGCAGCAAAAAACAAAAACAAAAACAAAAACAAAAACAAAAACAAAAACAAAAAACCTAGCTGACAAGCCAGACTGAGTTTGAAAACTGACTTCTCCAAGTTGTTTTCTGACCTCCACATGTACACTCACACATATACACACATCAAATAGATAAATAAAAATTTTTAAATAATTACTTTTTCTAATTATATACATACACTTATCTTTAGAGTTTTACGGACTTCCAATTTTCAAAGTGTATTGGAAAGGGACTTAAAACTGACAATCTTTTGTTTCATGTTTTGAGATGAGTGAAATAGCTGGGTCTAGTGGGATCAGAAGAGAGTTATGACTTCATTGGTTACAAAATGCAGTTCAGTTATCAGTTAGATAATAATATCAACAAAAACTATCTACCAGCTGGGTGTAGTGATGCACAACTTTAATCCCAGGACTCCGGAAGGAAAAGCAGACGATCTCTGAGTTAAGGTCAGCCTGGTCTATAGTGCATGTTCTAGGACAGCCAAGCTACACAGAGAAACCTTGTCTTGAAATGTAAATAAGTAAAATAAAAAAACCACACAGACCAACTACACAATCAAAATCCAAAACAAAAACAAAAAGCTATCTCCCATAGCAGTTTTGCCAGCTCTCTAGTGATTTAACCAGTAAGACAAATTACCTCTGGGCCGAGGTCTTCCTCTTCCTCTGTTGCTTTGTGCAACTTCACTTGCTTCCTCAAACCACCGTGATAACATATCAGACATTCTCTGCATCAGTGACACATTGGGACTCTGCTCCCCTATTACAACATACATTTTATCAGTAAGTTTAGCAAAACGTCAGGATCTTTAAATAATACAAAAACCTAGGTCTGAAGGCCTTTAAAATTCTAGAAATTAAGATTTAACTTACCTAAGTAATTTTACACGAACAGATTAAAAAGTCATCAGAGTCCTCATCACATTTTATAATAATTATATGAGTGACTTACTCATGTATGTATGTGTACAGTACGATCTTCAAGATCTGCTCTCCATCTCTGCCTATTCTTAGGTAACTTTCTATCTCCCACTCCTGCTCCATCACTGTCTATTTACAGTTATATATGTGCTCCAGAAAAGGCTTATGAACTCCAAGTGGAATGAATTGAAGGAAAGGCTTGCTTTCTCACTACATTATCAAACACAGACATAAAATAACTTTGAGTCTTTACCTCAATTCCCCTAAAATAGTTCTGATTAGCTACTGTGAAGTCCCAGGGATTTGATGAGATTAAGTCCATTCAGGGTTGTATGGCCACAGCTATTTGCAACTAGCTGACAGAAAATATACTTTGTCTTTTCAATGTTACGTCTTTCCTTTGTTCAAATAAATATATTTGTTTGCCTCTCCTCTTTAAGGGCATTTTACTTTGTTACACCATGGGAAATATTACGAACATTTTATGCTCTTACAATGCTGGGGATATTAAGGGCATTTTAAAATGGAAGTATGAAAAGTCAACACTCATGTGGCTAAAGCAGGAAGACTTGGGAGTTATGATTGGTGTCATAAGCAATGGTGTCTTAGAGGCCAGTGTGACCACAGGGCAAAAAAATCAAACAAACAAAGAGTATGAGGTTAGATTTAAAAATGTAATAATTATACAATGATATAATTCTTTCATTTGTTTTGATTTTTGAAGACAGAGTCTCTTCATTCTATAGTCCAGGTTGGTCTGGAATTTACTATATAGTCCTTGAATTTACAATAATCCTTCTGCCTCAGCCTTCAAAGGCCTGGGATTACAGACATGGAAGCCACCTTTACATACTGTAACTTTATATTTAAGAATATTATAGCTGGGCGGTGGTGGCACATGCCTTTAATCCCAGCACTTGGGAGGCAGAGACAGGTGGATTTCTGAGTTGGAGGGTAGCCTGGTCAACAGAGTGAATTCCAGGACAGCCAGGGCTATACAGAGAAACCCAGACTTGAAAAAAAACAAAACAAAACAAAAGAATATTATAAAACAGAACCAAGGATAATATGCTTAGGAATATTGTTTTGATTATAAAAGGTTTACTTATAATTAGAATACAATTTTGGTTATAGATTTGTTAAATAAAAATATTCAGATAAATTGTTTTAAGGTTATATATATCTACATGTATATATGTATATATGCTTATGTATATGTATGTATATGTATATAAAAATTAAATATACATATTCAATGACTCAGCTATTCCACTTCTAAGAATTTATCCTATGATGTACTTGCTCAAATTTACCAAAATATTCTTATTGAAATTTCACTGTAGCATCATTTACAATTGAAAAATATGGAAATAAGGGGCAGAGAGATGACTTAGAGGTTAAGCGCACTTACTGCTCTTCAAAAGGACACAGGTTGAGTTCCCAGCATCCACAAGGAGGCTCACAACCATCTGTAATTCCAGTGCCAGGGGATCTGCTGCCTCCCTCCCTTCTGACCTCCACCACAGCACAAGGCACAACATAGTATACATGCAGGCAAAAACACTTACACAGACAAGATCAATAAATCTTTAAATACCACGTCACAAAAGGCTGGCCAAAGTATAGTTACCATCTCGTTCTCGTTCACTCTCGGGCCGTGCCCTGGGACCAGTATCTGACCAATCACCACGAAGTCTCAAGCGCTTAACTGGAGGCTGTCGTAACTGAAAGACAATCAATCATAAG
>JADRCD010243575.1:0-23494 GCA_019843815.1 Montemys delectorum | reverse complement strand
ATAGATAGATAGATAGATAGATAGATAGATAGATAGATAGATAGATAGATAGATAGATAAAATAGATAGACAGACAGATAGGCAGACAGATAAATAGATAGATAGATAAAACCCTCCCTCACCAGCTCTTAAAATGGCTTTCATCCTGCTTTGGGAGAGTCAAGGCATGAAATGAGATGCTCACTAGACTTTGTGAGATGCTGCTCGCTATACCATGAACTGAATAAGGAGCCAGGATGTTTAACAACAAAAAGTGGTTCATAGGAAAAATAGTCAATGAATTAGATACCTTTAAGGGAACCTGTAACTTTAGGAACTCTATGGTATACTTTGCATAATGAAACTATACTCTGAAAGCTTAGACTTCGTTATAGAGGTACCTGGTAGAAAAAGAAAAGCAAGAAGAACTCTTAATGATCTGTGCTTTCTTTTTTCTACTTTGGCTTCAAATAGTACAACTTTATTTTGACCTTTTCGACACACTGAGACTCTATTTGAGAATTTACTTCATTATTGGGTTCTAGTTTTTAGAAAACACTGGAATAAAGAATATCAGCATATTGAAATGGAAAGGCCGTTTGTCTGGTGTCAGCAAGTCTTAATTCTGACAAGCAGCCCCGTTTTTAGGCCGATTCTTCTTTCTCCCTAATCAGCACAGGCATGTAGTGCCCTAACACATCTCTTGACAGCTCACATGACACAAGTGGAAAATGTCACAGCTAACATCCTGCGATAGAATGCAGTCAGAATATAGATACATTCAAAGTACTGCATAAAATTACCTTGATGTTTGCATCAAATGTACAGAAAGCACAAAGGAATATGCTGCTTAGTCCTGAGTACTCCCCACCTCCACACACCTTACTAGTTATAAGAAAATACTCCCCTAAACCTGCTACTTCTGGTCCCAAGTTATTTTGGGACAAAGGATACCCCACAGAGAGAAGCCCCGGCGCCCCAGCAGAGCTCCAGCAGAGAGGGAAAGTATGCGTGCCAAACACAGCTCCTTCTCACATGTAAAAAACGAGTCCTAACTTGTAAGGTCTCTGCCCAGTTCTTAGTGAATGTATTAATAAGGCGTGTCTGGCTGAGCACCAGCTATGTTAACAACCACATTTATGTTCCCCAAACAGGCCTTAAACACAGGTCGGCCTCAGCTGCACAGCTAAGGAAATACATCCTGCTTTCATTCCACATTTACACCGTTGCATTACTTCCACTTGAAGTCTGAAGCCTGCTACCAGCACCGGGCCTGTCGACCTCAAGCCTTCCATCTTCTAATGTCACAGCAGTTTGCTCAGAGAATTTGATAAACTATGACATTAAAGTCTGAAGCTTTTGTCATCTTTACCCATCACCTCTCCACCAGAATATGTGGTTAAAAAGTCTGCTCTGCAAGAAGGCCAGCGAGAATGGCAGTGCTCATCGGTTCCTACTCTATCATATCTTTCTTTTGAAAGAATTCTCTCTCATTCGTTCATTTTAGATCTGACATTGCCACCTGCATTATTTTGAAAAACACACACTTTACTTTCTTTAGAAGTAAAGTCACACTTTTCAAAGCAAAACCAGGTCAAGTCATTAAACACTGGGAATCCCTTCAGAGCTTTACAAACAAATTCAGAGGCCATGCCTCTGGATTTGTTACACATTTCCCTATGCCCTCCTAATAATAATAAGTAAGGGCTTCAAGACAACTCTAAAGCCACTAAAAAAATGCACTTCACAAATAATTTTGTTTTTCTACACATATGAAATGCATACATCTTCTAGAAGTAAAATGTATCTTTCTTTCAATAAAACTTAGGAAGTATAACTAAATATTAAAACTCTTTAATGCTAATCATCACAAAACTGTACTTTAGTCTTATAGCATTTAAAATAATAAAGCTTATATTAAATTAACATCAAACCCCTATTTTAACAAAAACATTTTCATTGTGCTGTTTTAGCCTATCACAAACTGTGTGTTTCTAAGAATTACTTGTTATTCAGACTACTATGTGTGGAAAAGCACATGCTCATACATGTAGTAAGCTCATACATGGATGTTAGAAGACAACTTGCGGGAGTCAGTTCTCTCCACAATGTAGATCCTCTAGCTGTTGGCTTGCCACCAGGGCCTTCACCCACTGAGCTACCTCAACTTGCCTAACATCTTTTTGTGACTCTTGGCTATTGCATTTACTTTATTTATAATCTTGGGACTAGGTAATTCTTTTTAGAATTATTATTTTCCTGTAACATTAATATGTTAAGTGGCACACTTTTCTAATACTAGGTGTTCATAAATACCTATAACTCCTGTTATAGAAATACTTCCAATATTAACACAGTGACCATCAGAATAGCGAGTACCAACTCAATCCTGCAGCTGGTTGTGTATCCTACTCCATATTTCTGTGAAATATTTTAGAAGGCATTATACAAAATAAAACCCAGAATATATGGTCCACTACTAAAAGCAGTATGGTAAGTAAATACATTTAAAATATTTAAAATTATATTATTTTAAAGGTAGAAAAAAATGTTAAGCAATATTTCATTTAGTACTAAGCTCAATATATATTCATTTATGTATAAAGTATTCTGTATGCATACTATTTACACATATTATATTGTTTACTCTGTATTTCTCCCAAATCTGCACTTTGATACTGAATAAATCTTTTAGTCATTTAACACCAGAACTTTTCCAATTGTAGAAAAACAAAAAGTTATAACCTATCATATAACAAGACTTTTTCAGCCATATTTCCTAGGTTTGAATAGCTTTTCCTCACTAATATTGTAATCCTGGAGAGATTATTTTAATTCTCTAAAGTTTAATTTCTGTATCGACAAAAAAGTATGCAGTATTCTTTTGGGGAATTAATGTGACAATCCTTGTAAGCTACTCAACATACGGGAAAGAATCAGTTAATTCAACTACTACCTCCCTGTCTTTCAGGGCTATGGTACTCACTGAAAAAGAATGACGCAAATCTTTCTTCAAACTAAGGGATATATATTCATTTAATTATAGTTTAAAACCCTAAGATTCACTACTGTTTTTCTCAGAACTCTAAACACTTAAGGTAATTAACAAAGCCTTGCAGAATTAGGTCAGTATCATGTCTGATTTATTAATTATGTACAAAGGCTAAAACATGAACCAGTGTATCTATCTCAGATTGATCTGAGCACGGCAGGGAAGCTAATTGTAAACAGAGCTTGCTTGCACAGGATAGATTAAGTGCTGATTTTTTCCAATATGGCTCAGTTTTGAAAAGCCCTTTTTCAAAAATAATCATCAATGTTTTACACCCTTTTGGGGTATAAAAGTTACTTTTTCTTCCAATTGGCAAAACCGTGCCATAAAGTGAAAAAACAGTTCCTACCTGACCCTTTCTAGGCTGGCTCCATGCTCCAGTGGGCTCTGTGGTGGTTGGGCAAGTACCAGTAGATTCCACAGGGTGTTGTCACTCTGAGCAGGAGCCAGCAACTCATGACTTCAGGGGACCTGAAATGGAAAGAGAGACCTGGGCTTTTAAATCAGCCGTACACCGAATGCCTTTCGTTGCAGCTACTTGGGCATTCACTTGATAAATGCACCAACAGCTCATTTCGACTCCTCAATGCTGTCTACCTTAAATGGTCTTGATACAAAGACATTCTGCAGAAGTAAGTTATGCTATAAATCAGATGGTATTCTCTCACAAGTATTAACTATATATTTATCTATTCCATCTCTATGCATCTCTATTAACCAGGGTAGGCTACACTACCTAAATAAGTAAGTAAGATGGTATTCTCTCACAAGTATTAAAAACTGTATGTACACATTGTCTATCCTATCTTTATGTCATCTGTTACATGGGGTAGGCTATACTACACAAATAAACTGGAAACTGGGAAAGTAGCAGACAATAGTCAAATGAATTGCACAAGCTCACGTAGTCATAAGGTAAGGAACAAGATCTCAGACCCAGATAATGATGAGATAAACAAGAAGGGGGGGGGGAAGCTTTTCAGGATTAAAAAAAAAAGTGCCTCTAAACCTGACTGAGTTTGATTCACAAAACCCAGCCAGTGAAAACGATTCCTCACAAGTTGGCCTCTGAGCTACATGCATGTGCTGAAGTATGCCTCAAGCCCCCAGATCTAATCAAGCTGGCTAGTGCTAGCACATGCTTTGCATCTCAGCACGCACGCACAAGAATAAGGCTTGGACAGCAAATTCAAGGCCAGCCTGAGCTAGGCAGCAAGAACCTATCTCAAACAAATCCCAAATAAGAAAACCAAGCTGCCTGCCTCTAGTTCTAGCCAGCATTCAGGGAGATGAGAAAGAGACTACAAGCTTGGGAGCATCTGAGGGTGTATATTGAGATCCTGTCTCTAAATACTACTAACAACAAAACCGCTGATGTGTTATAAGTTATGTTGTATTTCCTAAAAGAAAATGAGGTATAATATAATCCCTCAATGACTTACGGTATATTTTTTAACTTCTAGAAGAAAAATGTACTCGAAAAAAAACTAAAACAGGAGGCTGGAGAGAGCGAAAGCTCAGTGGTTAAGAGAACTTTCTGCTCTTGCTGGGGGCTGAGGTGAGGTTCCTATCACTCTCATTGGATGGCTCACAACCACCTCAAACTCCAGTTCCATGGGGGATCTGACACCTCAGGCCTGCCAAGGTCCTGCACACACGTGAACATACCTGCACATGCATACACATACTTAAAAATAATAAAAATAAATCTTCAGAAAAACCCATCTTTTAGAGTAGGTTGGTGCATATTTTACTTCAGAGTTGAGAACCTATGGCTTAGCAGGAAGAGCGAGCTAAGACACAACACTTTTACTGTTATGTTGGATTGGTTATTTTCCACCCATGACCCTGACAATCAAACAGCTTCCGGTAGACATTGCTAGATCCCAAGCCCACGTGCAAAATTTAAATCAGAACTTCTATGTAAAATTAATGAGAGACTTGAAGCTGAATCATCCTGCCCTCAATTAAAGGAAAAACCATGATTTAAACATGTAGCAAGTCTTCTCTGCTTGTGGCACTGGAGGGTCAATCCAGAGCCTTAGGCACGCTAAGTAACTGTCCTACCACTAAGCTATGTCCCAAGCCCTAATTATTTTCTATGACTTATTTTAAACAATAACTTAAAAGCAAAGTTGACATTATTTGGTGTTTCAGAATAATGTAAGATATATTGCTGGGTATGGTAGCATATACCTTAAACCTAACACTTGGAAAGTAGAGGTAGGCTGATCTCTGAGCTTGAGGCCAGCGTGGTCTACAGAGTTAGTTCCAGGACAGCCAGGGATACACAGAGAGATCATGAGAATGGAAAAGAAAAGCTATCATTATTGGTAAATACGGTCTGGCTCCTTCCCATCCAATCCTACTAAAATTGATTGTAGATTATTATTTCTGCAAAGGGACTTGCTTTCAACTTTCATATACAGAAAGTAGATATTGTCAACTCATTCTACACTCAGCCTTTCACAGACTTCTCCTGGGTCTCATGTTTTGAAAAGAGAACAAAACATCTGTCAGACAATGAAATAATTCAGAAACTCTATACTTTTTCAATTTCTTGATTCTAATCCATATATCTTTTGAACATCTTATATCTAAGAAACTTGAGTGGAAAGACAATGGATGTACCTTTCATTGGTAGTATCATAACTTATTTTAAACGTTCTTTTTTATTATTATTGTATCTGTGCATGTAATACCTGTGTAAGGGTATACAGAAAGTCAGAGGATAATTTTCAGGAGTCAGTTCTCTCCTTCCCACAGTGGGATCTAGGAAGTGAACTCAGGTTTATCAGGCTCCCATGGTCATCCTTTACCCACTGAGCCCCCTCCTCGCCCCTCAGAATTTATTGATAGGCACAAAATATATACATAAGAAACTAACAAACTAAAATCAAGTATACTAATTTTGGTACCTTGTCAAAACAACATGCCTTAAGTTTTTATGACCTCTTTTGTTTTTTTTGGTTGTCAAGACAGGGTTTCTCTGTGTAGCCCTCGCTCTCCTGGAACTCATTCTGTAGACCATGCTGAGCTTGAACTCAGAAATCCGCCTGCCTCTGCCTCCCAAGTGCTGGGATTAAAGGTGTGTGGCGCCACCACTGCCGGGCAGTTTTTATGACTTTTAAAAGCCTCATGTTTACTTCACTTTCTGACTCTAAGCTTGGTTATTCAACATTTTCATAGCTGCTCAAGGAAAGCATGCTTGCTCCATCACAGGCACATTTGGCACACACAGAACCACTAAAGGTTCTTTTGCTTTAGACAATTTCCCAGGCACTTTAGGTCCTGCAGCACAAGCGCCTTAAGGTTCACCTGGAAACAGACTGCATGCAAGGAAAAGACCTTGGCGCTTTCCTGACCCTCTCGGTATAGAGAAAAACAATCATCACTTTAGGATAGCCTAGGATTGTTACAGGCTGTAATGTAGCAAAGTCTAAGACTGTATATGAAATACTGGACCACTCACAGTATCCCTAAACACTGCCCCCAGAAAACAAAAACGAAAGCTAATTTTGGTACTTTCTATCCTGATAGTAGTAACATCTATTATGAGAAAAACAGGATCAATTACTGTTAACTCACACACACAAAATTGCATCTAATTGTTAAGAACAGGGGCTATTAGAAAAATTTATTTATCTTTATTTTATGTGTGCATTTCCTATTATTTCACAAAAGCTATATATATTTACTTTTTTCCCCTGTGTGGTCCTAGTTTGCCTGGAACTAATATGTAGACCAGGCTGGCCTTGAGCTTACAAAGATCTGCCTACCTCTGCCTCCTGAATGCTGGGATTAAAGGTATATGCCACCATGCCTAGCACCACTCAAAATTTTTTACTCAAAAAAGAACCTGCTTCAATTTTCAAATTTTGGGAACTTTATATGAAAGGTAAATAAGCCTCAACTTACTTTTTTAACACTCACAGTGTACACTTTCTTCCTCATACAGTTTTTCTTTCTGTCCAAATTCACTTTAATACTTGCCTTGCTACTGACAAAATTTGGTATCTTAAAAATACCTATGTCTATAAGGTGCTGGCAAGATGGCCCAGTAGGTAAAGGTGGCTACCTCCATGCCTAACACTCAGAGTCTACACGGTGGAAAGTGAGAGCTGACTCTTAGAGTTTTCATCGGACTTTCACATGTGTGCTCCTGGCATGCTTGCATGTATGTATGTGCACAAAGGCTCACACACGAGACCAATAAAACTAAAAAGACATTAAATATATCAAAACATTATTTTCCTTTTTATTGGTTTTTGTGTTTCATGACTTCTTTGTGTGTTAAAAACATTTTGAGCTACAGTACTATATATAAAGCATGAATTCACAGTAAAATGTTTTAATATATATCATTTTGTAATCTGATTAAATTTTCTTGTTAGCTATTAGTTTTTAGTATAAGAAAAGATCGCCCTACCAGGAAAAGTAATCAGAAAAAATTGCCGAACTTACTTTCTATTAATATAGCACAAAATAATATCAATCCCCTAAATTTGTTCCAAATACATAGGTATATTTCAGACACTTGAATTTATTATATTTTATCACAACATTATCAACAAATAACTATTGTTACCATTGCTGGAACAGACATTTATAAAGCAAAGGTTGACTAATTCTACCCATAAATGGTACATATTAATTCTAAGTAATTAAATCAGAGTGTTCAAGGGAACTAACACTCAAACTCATTATTCCTTAGGATAAAAAGCAAAATATATCAAGTATTATAAATACATTAGTGTGAGAACTAGGCACGTGTTTCTTCCGTGATGAACATTTTAACAGCTACTATAATACCTATACAATAAGATGTGTAGTACTTGTTATTCCACCTGATAAAGTATTTTATGCTGTATCTTTCATTATTCTCAAGAAATATTAACTAAGAGAATTAGAGTGTTAATATATCCTTAGTGGCACTGACTCTCTCTATATACAGTATCACAATTTGAGAGCATAAGAGCAGGAAACAGATCATAATGTACTCTTGCTGCCCTACATACAGAAGTTGACTATAGCAGTGCTGAGTAAAAAAATACTGAAAAAAAATCAAATAACAGAAGGAAATGATTGAGTGTGCATGCTAGTATGGCTCAAGAATTACTAGGACTATATAAAATACTGGTTAACTATAATACACACCTAAAAAAAAAGGGAAAAGCTAAGGGTCTATAAGCATAGGTTCATTTTGGCACACAGGAAATTTCTACAAAAAGATCAAAGTAGGCATGAAATTCAGTGGATTTATTAGAAAGTAGTTCAAAAACTTTAAAAATAAACATCTATCTCTTTCCAAATAGTTTTCCAGTGAACTAAAGGCTCATTGTATACTTGCCCCCCTGGGAAATGCTCCCGTCACCCCGGCCCTCTGCAGTAGATATTGAACACCACTCAATTGCCAGGAAGGGAAAGACAAGCTGCAAGCACATTAGCTTCCCATTTGAATGGGCGGGGAAACACGGGACTACACAGAGCAGGATTAGAAAGATGCTGCTTCAGCACACTTGACATCAATAACCTGAAGCTCGAGGGTCCCGTGAAGAGCCCTCATGAGGAGACTGATCGGAAGAGGAAGTGGAAGGCTGACGCTGGGCCTGTGCTAGCTCTTGCTGCCTCTGCTGCTCAGCCTTCTTAAGCCTCAGCTGCTGCAGGCGCTTACGGAGCAAAGCTATCTCAGGCCCCCTTAAAAATTCTGACACAGACAGGAAAAGAAAGGAGAGAATAACATAACAAAGAAAAGTATAAAGTTGATTATACACTTAAAAAGGGAAAGATTAAATAAGACATGCTTTAAAGAGAAATACTAAAAAAAATTACATATTAAAAAAAGCATTAAATTATGAGACAGACTATATACATACAACCAGATGTTTCTCTTTAATTATCACAAATTAGACACACAATTTCTGTAACTATTTAAGTAGTCAAACTAATGAAAGTAAAATACTGTAAAAGTAAAACACTATTTTAACTTTATTTTATAGTTCTTTATTTATGGTACTATGGATTGAATACAGGGCCTAAGCACATATTCGATCACTGCACTACACACTTATCCATTAAGATTCTAAATTATACATTCAAATATTCACCATTTTATTCTCTTTATACAGAAAAATAACACAGAATAGATACGAAATATTAATTTAAATAATCTAAACAAAAATTTGAGTTACTTTACTAATTTCAGTCAAGTAACAATTCAAATTCAATAAAAAAGTAAATAATTATGTATTTAAAGACAATTATTAGAATTCATTATCTTTTAAAAATGAGAGTTGCATGTCATACCCTTAAAAATGTTTCTTTTTATGTTAGAATTGACATTTTAGCTCAAAAAGATTTATACAATATTTTTTTAATCTTTTCTTTGGAAATGATCAAGGTGAAAAGGAAAATTACACAAAATTCTGCAGAGAGGTAGCTGCATACGTCTTACACATGAGGCTTCCTGGACAACAGCACATTGAGCGAAATAATTCTTACCCCATGGAGTTTACATTCTGAGGGAAAATAGACATCTGTATATATACATTACATGTGCATGCACATATATCTCTATTATGCACACATGTATACCCAGGGCTAACAGCTAAACTAGTACAGAAGGCTTGCAGACTAGATGAAAGAGAGAGAGTGCTGTTGTGTGAACAGTTCTCAGAAAAGCCTTCTAAGGTGCTACTTGACCATGGCCTCAAGGACACA
Source organism: Montemys delectorum (assembly GCA_019843815.1). Taxonomy (NCBI): domain Eukaryota; kingdom Metazoa; phylum Chordata; class Mammalia; order Rodentia; family Muridae; genus Montemys; species Montemys delectorum. The sequence goes on along the minus strand of JADRCD010243575.1, from coordinate 13,743 downwards.
GAAGTACGCTTGGCTATCATGAAGGAGCTGTTCCAGGAGGAGGAAAGGGCAAGGGAAATGCTCAGGGGAAACATGGGAGATGAGAGACAAAGGCAGCATCTTTTATCTGCTATTTGCCACAGCGAAGAACAATAAAAAAAAGAACAATTCACTCTGGAAAGAACTAATACCCATCCATGTGGAAAAATTAACCAGAGACTGAATGTAAGAGTCAAGGATTCCTAACAAACTTGGATGTCACTTGTGATGAAACTTCAAGGCTCCTGATGACAGATAAGAACTGAGCCCTGGGGAACTTCAGGGTTTAAAAGAAAACAAACAAACAAACAAACAAACAAACAAAAACCTCAACCAGTTAAACAAAAACAAAAACCAGAAGAAGCCAAGCCAGGGCGATAGGTAAAGTGATAAAAGTGTGTCTGCAAAGGATGGAAACAGCTAGTGTGCTGACACACGATTCTGACACACTCCTGGGAAGGATACTGAGACCTGACAGATGGCTTCTGCATTGTGAAGTCAATGACAAGACTGATGAAAGCTGTCATGGTGTACTAACAGGAGCCAGAACCAGACTGCAACAGGTTTAAGAAGTGGGGCAATGCCAGGAGGTGGTGGCGCATGCCTTTAATTCCAGCACTTGGGAGGCAGAGGCAGGCAGATTTCTGAGTTCTCTTTCTGAGCCTTGTCTACAGAGTGAGTTCCAGGGCTATACAGAGAAACCCTGTCTCGGGAAAAAAAAAAAGTGGGGCGATGAAGTAGAACAGAAAAGTAAACACTGCAGAGTACTGAACGCTAGTAGAAGAGGGGAGGTTGGAGGACGGTGAGGAAGAAGGGTCAAAGGGAACTTGGTGTGTCTTAACTGGGGAGAAAGTTCCTGCTGCTCTAGTAGGCCTAACTGAGAAGGAAAAGGCAATATATGAAAAGAAGTAGGTGAGTGCAGGACAGGCATTACTGAACAGACCAAGGGCATGGAGGAGAGGAGTGTAAATGGCACCAAAGGGTAGGCAACGAATGTGGGGAAGGATACTCTTCAGTGGTAGACTTGGTAATGGAAGCACACACAATTCCTCTCAGTGGCACTTAGAACAAACTGCATTTCAGCCTCTCGTGCAAATTTTGTTATTTGGGGAACCAAGCATGCTAGTGCATTAACCCCTTATTACTGTGGCCTCTGGTTATAAAGAATTGTCTTCAGCCAGCTAATTAAGAGTTAATGACCAATTCATCCTGAGTGAGGTAACCTAGACCATAGAGACAAATACTAGGTACACATTTTCTTATATATGGATACTAGCTGTTAAGTCACGCAAGCTACAATCAATAGAACCACAGAGATTAGGTATAAAGTAAGGGACTAGAGGGAATGAATAGATCTCTCCAGGAAAGGTAAATAGAACGCACAGTTATAGATAAAGGGGATTGAAGTGGGAGATAAGCAGAAATGGAGAGAGAAGAAGGGGTAGGGGAGGGAATACGGGGAGAGGCGGCTAAAATGAAGGGCTATTTGAGTGGTAGTATGGAAAAATAATATAGCGGAAGCTTCCTAAAACATATACATACATGTATGAAGCTAATCTAAATAACACTGCCAAGTAACAGAGGAGACAGAGCCTCAACTGGACATCTTGTCAACAAATGTAGTTTCCAGTGCCAGGATTAGGTTACATCTAGTTGAGTTGTTAGCGAAACAACCCAGGCTCTTGCAAAGACTACAGGCTGCTCTCCACAAACTGATGGCAAGGTGCTATTGCTGAAAATACCTACACAGCTCACTGAACACAGAGAAGTCGAGCTGGCACCTATTTAGACCCTTCGCCCTCACTGGATAGTGTTCTGGTATTAGAAGGTACTCTGAATTGCACTGAAGGAGAAACAATACCAACCCAGCTAAAAACTCTTTGTTCTACAGTGGTGCCCTGCCTGCAAGGTATGTTAATGTAATGATGGCACAAAGTTGGTAGGAGTAACCAACCAATATCACATTTGACTTAAGGCTCATGCCCCAAGATGGAAATAGCCATGTTGCTTGGCTGACCAAGAACCTGAGACTAGAGAGCCCAGGAACCTAGGGGTAAAACCAAATACAACAGTTTTACTAAAGGAATGTAATAATAAATGGCTCCTAATGATGTTCTGCTATACTCACAGATCATCAGAGAAGCTTCCTCCTGCAGTGGATGGGAACAGATACAGGAACCTACAGCCAGGCAATATACAGAGAGTGAAGAGACCTCAGAACGCTCAGCCCTAAAAGGGATGTCTCCATCAAATCCTTCCTCTGAGGGCTCAGGGAAAATCTACGGAAGAGGAGGCAGGAAGAGTGCAAGATCCCGGGAGGATGGTGAACATCAAGGAAACAAGAGCTTCTGAATAAAACAGGAATGGCAAACATCACCTCCAGAGACTAAGGCAGCATGACAGTGAGGCCTGTACAGGTCTGCATCGAATGGGGATCTAGAGCCAAAATGACAGTAGACACATGCCTTGTCCCTAACCCAGACGCTGTCTCAATTGAGAATCACATGCAAATGAAAATGTAGTTTTCTCCAGGAGTCTCACTGGGGAAGCAAACTACTCTAAAGCGTAGCCTGCATTCCCAGCCGTGGGTGGCCAACAGAAAATGAAGTCAAAGGCATCTCTGGAGATTCTCTCATAGTGTTAGTGTCAGGGCTTTCTCCATCTTTAATTTTACCTTTTTTGTTCATTTTTATTTTTCACTCTACAAGTCATTTGAGTATATATAATGGCTTCCAATTTTGCATTTTTATGCAATTCCTGAGTGTGCAAACAGGTGGGTCCTTGTACCTATATCTGTTTCTTATGCCTTTTCTTGGGTTCTTTTCCTTTGGTTTGTTGGTTTTGCACTATTCCAATTTACTTGTTTTTGTTTTATCTTGTTATATTTTATTTTGTTATTATCCCATAGATGCTTGTTTGTTTTCTAACAGAAAGGGGTGAATCCAGATGAGAGGGTGGGCAGGGAAGAACTAGGAGGAGTAGACTGAGAAGAAACCAAAATCAGGATATACTGTATGAAAAACAAGCAAACAAAACCCCTATTTTCAATAAAAAAAAAAAAAAGATAGAGAACAATTCAAGTATCATTGATAGCTTTCTAATGTTAGCTCTTCCTAGAAAATCTACCAGTACCAAGGAAGATACTATGCATGGACAAATACTTTATACAATGGCTTTTAAAAAGTGTTCCACATTCCATATTTTAGTCAATATAATAATAATGCTTTTAGCACCAAGAAATATGATTATATATTAATTTTCAAGGGGAAAAAGTCATCCCAAGGCTAAGCAAATACTGAATTAAAAATTCTCAATAGACATATCGGATTAAAAAAACAGTTCCACTTACAATTCTTTTTTTTTTTTTTTTTTTTTGAGACATGGTTTCTCTGTATAGCCCTGGCTGTCGGCCATCTTGGAACACACTCTGTAGACCAGGCTGATCTCGAACTCAGAAATCCACCTGCCTCTGCCTCCCAAGTGCTGGGATTAAAGGCGTGTGTCACCAGTGCCCAGCTCCACTTACAATTCTGCTTAGAATACTACAGCAGAGATATACAGACTGACATATTCTCTTAAAAATACGTAATTATATATAATTTATAACTGCATATAAATGTTTTGGTATTAATTTTTAACTTAAGTCCAAATTGAAGGGTAATATAATAATTACTTTGGTTCAACTGTTTACAACTAAACACTCAACAAACCACTAAGAAGTACTATCTCATATATAAAACCTATTCTCATTTTCTTCTCAAAGCTTCCTGCCTATTCTCCCTAAGAGGCTGAATGTCATTAAGATAGGAGAAAAATTAAAACATCCAGAGTTGAGCCAAGAACAGGCCACTTGGTTATTGCTTCACTCCACACCTTTAGAAGGTACAGGGCTTTCTGAACAATGGATTATGTTCCTGTCTAATTCAGTGTAACTGTATCTGTTTGCTCTCAATTTTTCTTCTAGTTCTAACTTGTTTCCTATCTTGGGTCTGGCATGATCCTATTTTAAGGAACTACTATATAGCTATTAGTCAGGCTTTGAAAATTTTGCTTTACTATACTGTATGGCTCTGTATTTAATTCACTAGTAATGTCTCTACAGAGCTAAATTTAGTGTAATGATTATACATAAGCTGAAATTGTGAATTTAAGCAGTTATGTGTAAGAATCCACATATAGGCCTTACTAGCTACATATCTTCTGGTTATGGAATTCTTGCAGTCTGAGCAATCTATTTAATTAGAAACTTAAAGTTCCTGGAAGTGGCTCCAGTCTCAGCGAGTCTCTACTCCAAACTAGATCTTGTATGCAATGAAGTCACCATTTAATGCAAAGTTACCATATTCTCTAGTCACAGTTTTAAATGGGTTCTAAGTAAATTCAAAGGAGAGAAATAAACTATCAATACCTAAGCTTTTTTTTTTATTTTGTTTGTTTGTTTGTTTGTTTGTTTTTTTCGAGACAGGGTTTCTCTGTGTAGCCCTGGCTGTCCTGGAACTCACTCTGTAGACCAGGCTGGCTTCGAACTCAGAAATCCGTCTGTCTCTGCCTCCCAAGTGCTGGGATTAAAGGTGTGTGCCACCACTGCCTGGCTTAATACCTATGCTTTCTAATACAAAAAATACTTACAAACGATGCAGCAAATGAGACAGTACCCAAGTCTAGCCTAGGAAACACAGTAAGAATATCTTGGTAAAAAGATGATCAAGTATCACCAAGAGACCGTAACGTTCTGTGCTTACACTGAAATACTTTAAAATGTAACTCATAAGCATATTTTACTTAACTTGGCACAAATATTATTTTAAAAAATGTAATTTTATATATGCATTTTTAAAAAAGGTCTTGATGAATGAGCCGTAGAAGAATATGAATAGAATCACAATGTCTGAGCTATAAACACAGGAAATGATTTCAAGTAGTCTGTTGTAGTTACTAAAATAAAATTCAAGAATACAAGGGATGAAGAAGCAACAACATGAGGAAAAGTCCACCAGTGATGTAAAATTCCACCTGACTTTTAGCTATTCTTCTAGCTCTGCTTCGAAACCCACAGTCCATGTCAGTGTGCTCTAGAGATACTGCTGCACCAGGGTCTGGCACTTGGGCCTCCACTTGGGCCTCCCTTTTGAACGTTATCCTTCCAGGATTCTAGCTGTCCTGGTTTAGTCACTTATACTGACAACAACAAGATTTTAGAAATATATTTTTATAACAATGCAAAAAACTATCTATATAATTGTACAGTAAAATGTGGAACCCAAATGATAGACTGGAAATCTAAACACAGCCCGTCTCCTACATATTGTTAACTGTAGAGCTTGTTGGATAGTGGTGTGCAGCTATCATCTCAGCACCTGGGAGCAGAGGCAGGAGAATCCAGAGTTCAAAGCTAGCCCGGGGAAAACACTCTCAAAACACTCCCCCAAAGAGAGGAGTTTACCAAACATATAGTAACAGCCACATGTTAATGGCCAGGTACAGTGTGCAACACAGCTGATCCCAGAGCTCCAGACGGTCAGATAGGAGGATTCGATTCAAAGCTTAAGGGTCTCCTACCCCACAAAACAGTTAATGAAATGGGGCTAAAATTCTAAAGACTAAAATATAAACGTATACCACCTTGAAAACAACGTGATGTTTCTTAATATGCATGCTCCAGCTTTAGAGATTATTGGTGGAAGGGTAAAAGAACCTTCTTATTGCACACTCAACAGGCAATGCATGCCCTATCTTGTGAGTATAGGCTAGTAAAAACAAGTAACAAACAAATTAATAAAAAAGCTTAATAGGTACTTTAGTGAAATAAACAAGGTTTTATTTATTTATTTCAAATGTAACTTTTTAGGGAAACTGGAAAAGAAAGAAGACTCCAAAATAATTTTGGGACCGCCCTCAGGAAATACTTAAGCTAAAGAACATCTTCCTAATAAAAAGACAACAAACAAAACAAAACAAAACAAACAAACAAACAACCCCCTAGAACTGCAAACGCCAGGCCGTGCGGGTACTCAGGTCTATATGAGGGAGTTGGAAGGGTTTTCTTTTGTGGCTTCATTTCTAAATACAATTAGTTTTCAAAGAGTGGTATAAACAGCCAACTTGTAGAAGCTTCTTAAAGACTTTAAATGCTTGTTGTGGCCTCTTTATGAAGACTGCATTATAAAGGAACAAGAGCAGATGCCAGGACAGTAGCTGAGGAGCAAGGCATGGTGCTGAAATGGAAAGAGGTGGAATACAGTTCAGATACAGTGGCAGTAAGACTTGATGAACTGATAGGATACAAAGAAGTCAAAGAACTCAAAATTACACGTGAGTTATTATAATAAGCAAACTAAAATTAAAGCATAAAAGACTGTTAAGGGCTAGTGAGATGGCTCAGCAAGTAAAGGCATTTTTACCAAGTTTAACAGTCTGTGCGATATATGGAGTGGACGGAGGGAATAGACTCATAAAGTTGTCCTCTGACCTACATGCATGCATGTGTACACACACACACACACAGACACAGAGAGAGAGAGAGAGAGAGAGAGAGAGAGAGAGAGAGAGAGAGAGAGCAGCACAGCACAAATGTAATCATTTTTTGGGGGAAAATTTAAAAGAGAAGAACTCAGGTAGACCATTAGGGGATGGGAAGGACAGAAGGCTACAATACTTTTTATTTTGGACATATTATTAAACTTAAAATCACTGGAAACAACCAAAGTAGAGTCCCAAGTAATAATTAGACAAAATAATCTGAAACTTAGGGCTGCCAGACAAGACTGAAATGCACCTTTGGAACAGATGATAAAGTTTATGTAGAAAAAACAAGAGAGTCACCCTGAGAGGTTCATCCACCATATTCAACCAAAGGAGACAGGAAAGGAAGAGCTAATGATGGACATTAGAAGCTGAGCCATGCTGGGTAAGAAGAGCAAACAGCAAGTGTCGTTCATGTAAACGCCAAGGAAGGCAAGAAGGGAAAGACTGTTAAGTGCAACTGAACCAAAACTCTACGAAGGCACGGACAGCAATGTTCTCACGATTGGCACGATGCAGCTCACTGATGACTGTCAACATCTTTACAAGAAAAGGAGGCCGAAAAGCAACTTTGAGTTGGTCCATGAGTAAATGGGGAGGGTGTGACGTGGGCTTGCAGAGAAATGAGGACGTGAAGAAGCAGTGCTGCCTTACTTGGAGGAGTGTAGCATGGTCAAGAAAGGCTCTCTTTCTAAGGAAAGAGATAACAGTATGTTTGTGGCTAGAAGGAAAAATTCAGCAGAAAAGGCAGTAATGACACAGGAAAAAAAGTGAATCTGGGGAGGCACGGGACAGGAGGCTAGTCCCTGAGAAGCTGGAAACTGTCCCTGAGTATGCCTCCAACTGTTCCAGCCAGGCGAGAGAGAAGTTGCAGTTCTTCCAGGCAACTGGCACGTGGGCGTGAGGAAGATGAAATGGTCAAGAGCTTGAGCGCTCTGGCTCTTTACTGTGACGGAGCTTGCAGCTTACCTGGGGGAGAAGGGCAAGCCAGAGCACTGTAAACATGCAAAGGCACCGAGAGACACTGCTCTGCCAGTGCTCGCTGAAATTTGTGGAGTGACGTTCACCGCCACCACCAGAAGACTCAGGTGTAGACAACGGACCCTGAAGCACTGCAGCACGTTTTCAGTCTCACTGTCTGTCGTCAACTACTTAAAATGACGAAGGAACGGCGTGCACACGTAAAGAGGCATCCAGAGCAAGATGAGTATGGAGAACAGTCATCTCCACATGCCTAGCTTCACAGGAGGTGTTAACAGGCATCACAGCTTGAGTGTGACATCCCCACCTACCACATTCTCACAGCAGCCAATTCCCAGTGTCTATTAAGCCATCTGGATTTGGATGGGCTTTGGTAAGTACAAAAGGATCAGAAAAAGAAAACAAAAACATTACGTTCTTCCAGCTGAAATGTTAGGCCGCAGGATAACGGAAGGGCTACTGCCAAACAGCTATAAGCGTGATCTATACTTCACATCAAATCATTCTCCTCAGAAGTGGGACGATTTTAGACACAGGAAAATATTCTACCATAGCTTATAAAAGCTAAGCAAAAATCTCAATCTACTAATTGAAAAACATTTCTTTTCTTTAAAATTTTTATGGACAAAGGACCAAATAATACACGAACAAGGATCATTTGGTCATCACAAAAGTACTCTTCAATGCTTAGTATATCAAACACTAAAAGGAGTTCAGCAGCTCAAAGTGTGGTATAAAAATGCATAGCATAGCTAATGTTTAAGAAAAACATTTCTTAAAAGGCTCCAAAAATATTTAACTCACAAATGCATTTAAGAAACAACGGGGACTAGTTAAGACTCAGTAGAACTTAAAACTAGGCTACAGTCTTTTTAGGTGTTTCCCCAGTAACTTATAATTGCTTATAGTCTTTCAGAATATTTGCAATAGCACTAGCACTTTAAAATCTTGAGGCTTCAGCGATGGCTCAGAAGTCAGGTGCACTTACTCCTTACAGAGAGCCTGGATTCAGTTCCTACACCTGCATGGGAGCTTGAAATTGGTATAACTCCAGGTCCAAGGAGGCTGCTGCTCTCTTCCGGCCTCCTCGGGCACAAACACAGTACAAACACATATGGGCAGGCAATTTAGACACATAAAATAAAATAATTCTTTTTTTTTTTTTTTTTTGTTTTTGGTATTTTGAGACAGGGTTTCTGTGTGGGGCCCTGGCTGTCCTGGAACTCACTCTGTAGACCAGGCTGGCCTCAAACCCAGAAATCCACCTGCCTCTGCCTCCCAAGTGCTGGGATTAAAGGCATGTGCCACCACCGCCCGGCAAAATGATTCTTATCTTTACTAATTTCACTAGTTTTTGGTCAACTTCAAACTCCTTTGACCCTATTTCTCAAACTATTCAAAGTATTTTATTTTCCTTCAAGCTGAAATGACATGTGAAATGTGAAAGAGCTGGCTTTCTAATTCAGCTTTAGCTTACTGTTTTGAAATGCAGCTAACTCTGACTTCTATTCCCATAGAAAGTGAGTATTAATTATCAAAAATTAAAGAAAAATGATAAAACTACTTAATTTATAATACCTCATTATCTGGGATCTGGCATCAGTGACAACTTGGAGGCGAAGCTGTTAGGAAACTGTTAGAGCTCTTTCTTACTTTAGGTATCAGCATTACTATTAATTATATCCCTTGCTAATATTTTTGTTCTGTATTAAGTAAAATGCCTCCTTAAAAGAATTTAAAAATAATAAACAAATGTTATTCTTACTATATTTATAAGTATACAATTAAAATCTCAAATAGACTATATACTTACTGCAATTATTATAAATAGTATATTATATAGTTGGAGTGAGGAAAACAAGAGAAGTTACTGTACTGACAGAAAAATGTGTTAACAGATTCTATGAACTGATACTTTTTACTAACATCAAGTACTATAAAGACAAAGAATTGGTAAGATAATTCTTTTTCATATATATAGTAGGAAAATAATTCTTCTGGCAAAGCATACTATGTTTTTGAGAGGGGACCACTGCAGAGTCACTATTTTGAATATATTCAAAGTACTTAATAATTTGAGGAAAAGTTGAAAATATAAATACAATGGAAATAATAAAATATATTTTCTTGTCATTTTAATATAGACATAGAACCTAGTAAATCAAGAACAGTATTTTGGTTAATAATGGTTTGTAAAATAATCTTTCAGTGTATTACACTATGTCAAAATACTGTCTGCTATTACCTTAAATAAAATTACCTTATATAAATTAAAGATTCACTATTTGTAAAAATTCATGCAAATTAGGCACACTTGAATTTTGTGTTTAAGTTATGCTTGTATATTAAAAATGATTTTGACTATTTATTCCAGCAAGAAGTTACTGTAATTTAGAATCTTTCAAAACAGATTAGGTGTTCCTTGTCAGAGATCACCACATAAATAACCTACTTAAAGAATAACAACATCCTCACCAGATTGATGTTGTGTATGGTGTCCAGATGCCTCAACAGACTGCCTTGGCTCACTGTCTGGAGAAGACAGCAAAGAGCTGGAACGAGGGCTTTCTATGGCAGCTGCGGCCGCCTGAGCCTGGACTGAGACTGTACAAGATGTAGAAGGCTGAAGAAGTGCAGCTGGTGTATCTACATCCATTGCAGTTTCACCCACTTCCAAATTAGGACTTGATGGAACCGTAGGAAGAGTTGAAACATCTGGCTGATTTGTTCCACCTTCAAAAAAGCACAAGTTAAAGCAAACCCAAGTTTCTAAAAGATCTATTCATTTTTAAATTAGATGTTTGAGTGTTTTGGTGACATGAACATATGTGCCTGCAGAGGGCAGAAGAGGATGTAGGATCTCCAGAACTGGAGTTACTGACAGTTATGAACAGCCATGTGGATTCTGGGAACTTAACTCAGCTCACCTTCAAGAGCAATGAGTGCTCTTAACAATCTCTTACTTGCTCTTAAGCCAACTCTCCAGCCTCAAACTCAAATTTCAAATGCAAAAAATAAACACAAAACAAACCTCTACAGAAATATTCTGAAAACACACACCAACATAAAATTTCAGTGTTCAGTCTTATGTCAACTTGACACAAGCTATAGTCATCTGAAAAAAAAGGGAACTTCAATTGAGAGCATGCTTCCATAAGAGCTAGCTGTGATTTTCTTCCTTAGTGACTGACGGAGAGGACCCAGCCATTGCTGGTGGTGTCATTCCTGGGCCAGTGATCCTGGGTTTTATAAGAAAGCAGACTGAGCAAGCTAAGAAGGGCACGCCCCTCTGCATCAGCTCCTGCCTCCAGGTTCCTGCTCTGTTTAAGTTCCTGTCCTGTCTTCCTTTCCTTTCCAGATTGCTTTTGGTTATCACAGCGACAGAAGCCCTAACTAACACATTCAGCATATCAATTATAGCTACTGGTGGTTTGGTCCACTTAATCAAGTAAGTCCAATCAACAGGGATAAGAATCAATGACACATTCTTGTTAAAATAATCAATCTTTGGCCAGAATGATGGTTAAGCAGCAAAAAACAAAAACAAAAACAAAAACAAAAACAAAAACAAAAACAAAAACCTAGCTGACAAGCCAGACTGAGTTTGAAAATTGACTTCTCCAAGTTGTTTTCTGACCTCCACATGTACACTCACACATATACACACATCAAATAGATAAATAAAAATTTTTAAATAATTACTTTTTCTAATTATATACATACACTTATCTTTAGAGTTTTACGGACTTCCAATTTTCAAAGTGTATTGGAAAGGGACTTAAAACTGACAATCTTTTGTTTCATGTTTTGAGATGAGTGAAATAGCTGGGTCTAGTGGGATCAGAAGAGAGTTATGACTTCATTGGTTACAAAATGCAGTTCAGTTATCAGTTAGATAATAATATCAACAAAAACTATCTACCAGCTGGGTGTAGTGATGCACAACTTTAATCCCAGGACTCCGGAAGGAAAAGCAGACGATCTCTGAGTTAAGGTCAGCCTGGTCTATAGTGCATGTTCTAGGACAGCCAAGCTACACAGAGAAACCTTGTCTTGAAATGCAAATAAGTAAAATAAAAAAACCACACAGACCAACTACACAATCAAAATCCAAAACAAAAACAAAAAGCTATCTCCCATAGCAGTTTTGCCAGCTCTCTAGTGATTTAACCAGTAAGACAAATTACCTCTGGGCCGAGGTCTTCCTCTTCCTCTGTTGCTTTGTGCAACTTCACTTGCTTCCTCAAACCACCGTGATAACATATCAGACATTCTCTGCATCAGTGACACATTGGGACTCTGCTCCCCTATTACAACATACATTTTATCAGTAAGTTTAGCAAAACGTCAGGATCTTTAAATAATACAAAAACCTAGGTCTGAAGGCCTTTAAAATTCTAGAAATTAAGATTTAACTTACCTAAGTAATTTTACACGAACAGATTAAAAAGTCATCAGAGTCCTCATCACATTTTATAATAATTATATGAGTGACTTACTCATGTATGTATGTGTACAGTACGATCTTCAAGATCTGCTCTCCATCTCTGCCTATTCTTAGGTAACTTTCTATCTCCCACTCCTGCTCCATCACTGTCTATTTACAGTTATATATGTGCTCCAGAAAAGGCTTATGAACTCCAAGTGGAATGAATTGAAGGAAAGGCTTGCTTTCTCACTACATTATCAAACACAGACATAAAATAACTTTGAGTCTTTACCTCAATTCCCCTAAAATAGTTCTGATTAGCTACTGTAAAGTCCCAGGGATTTGATGAGATTAAGTCCATTCAGGGTTGTATGGCCACAGCTATTTGCAACTAGCTGACAGAAAATATACTTTGTCTTTTCAATGTTACATCTTTCCTTTGTTCAAATAAATATATTTGTTTGCCTCTCCTCTTTAAGGGCATTTTACTTTGTTACACCATGGGAAATATTACGAACATTTTATGCTCTTACAATGCTGGGGATATTAAGGGCATTTTAAAATGGAAGTATGAAAAGTCAACACTCATGTGGCTAAAGCAGGAAGACTTGGGAGTTATGATTGGTGTCATAAGCAATGGTGTCTTAGAGGCCAGTGTGACCACAGGGCAAAAAAGTCAAACAAACAAAGAGTATGAGGTTAGATTTAAAAATGTAATAATTATACAATGATATAATTCTTTCATTTGTTTTGATTTTTGAAGACAGAGTCTCTTCATTCTATAGTCCAGGTTGGTCTGGAATTTACTATATAGTCCTTGAATTTACAATAATCCTTCTGCCTCAGCCTTCAAAGGCCTGGGATTACAGACATGGAAGCCACCTTTACATACTGTAACTTTATATTTAAGAATATTATAGCTGGGCGGTGGTGGCACATGCCTTTAATCCCAGCACTTGGGAGGCAGAGACAGGTGGATTTCTGAGTTGGAGGGTAGCCTGGTCAACAGAGTGAATTCCAGGACAGCCAGGGCTATACAGAGAAACCCAGACTTGAAAAAAAACAAAACAAAACAAAAGAATATTATAAAACAGAACCAAGGATAATATGCTTAGGAATATTGTTTTGATTATAAAAGGTTTACTTATAATTAGAATACAATTTTGGTTATAGATTTGTTAAATAAAAATATTCAGATAAATTGTTTTAAGGTTATATATATCTACATGTATATATGTATATATGCTTATGTATATGTATGTATATGTATATATGTATATAAAAATTAAATATACATATTCAATGACTCAGCTATTCCACTTCTAAGAATTTATCCTATGATGTACTTGCTCAAATTTACCAAAATATTCTTATTGAAATTTCACTGTAGCATCATTTACAATTGAAAAATATGGAAATAAGGGGCAGAGAGATGACTTAGAGGTTAAGCGCACTTACTGCTCTTCAAAAGGACACAGGTTGAGTTCCCAGCATCCACAAGGAGGCTCACAACCATCTGTAATTCCAGTGCCAGGGGATCTGCTGCCTCCCTCCCTTCTGACCTCCACCACAGCACAAGGCACAACATAGTATACATGCAGGCAAAAACACTTACACAGACAAGATCAATAAATCTTTAAATACCACGTCACAAAAGGCTGGCCAAAGTATAGTTACCATCTCGTTCTCGTTCACTCTCGGGCCGTGCCCTGGGACCAGTATCTGACCAATCACCACGAAGTCTCAAGCGCTTAACTGGAGGCTGTCGTAACTGAAAGACAATCAATCATAAG